>JAQMWT010000217.1:0-58812 GCA_029834535.1 Chrysophaeum taylorii
TGAAGGCTATTAGTAGTAAAGCGACGTCCGTTGCGCCAAAAAAAAAAAAACCTGTGGAGTTAGTTGTTTTTAAGGTCGGCTGCTTATATTAAAGGGGGGTGCGCGAACGGGAGCACGTGAGGTTTCTGCAGACCCGCGGTAGGTAAGGTAATAATAAGTCTACAATTTTCGACGAAGCCCCTGGCAAATTTTTCCGGGAGTTCAGACTCAAACCGACTTTGGTGGTGATCTTTTGGGGGACCAACCCGCTCCAGATCAGAGCCTGGTCCCACCTCGGCCCCAGGACCCGGACCCCGGATTGCCGTTCGACCACAACGTAGATATGAGTACTCGGCTAACTAAATGTGTTCCATCGACGCGCTTACGTCCCTTTTGATGATGGCCTACAAACACCAAAATTATTAATCCGAAAGCCTTGTAGCAATTCGGCCAAAAACATGCAGTTTTTTTGCTCCAAGATTTGCTTCTATAGTACGTCGTATGCAGAGGGTTATTTGAAAGGTGTTGCTCCAGGTTGTGAGCGATCCACGGGCCTTTACTTGGGCACACAACGTCAGCAATCTTGTTGGCGCTCATCATCACACAAGCCCAACAAGCCCATAGATAGATAGATCCCCAGTACATCCGCACCAGTCGCCCCTCTAGAGCTCGACGCCTACTTCAGCACAAGTTTTGCGCCCTCCAACTTTAGGCATGCAAACACGGTTGGGTCCGAACAGCAGCAGCTGCAAACTTGACAAAAACTGAAATCTCCCGGCCGGCAAATTCGTATTTGCAGCAAAGAGTGGAAGACACCACCACCGGCGTTCGACGTCGCCACAGGGTGGGGCACAACGTCTACTCACGTCATGACTAATCTAATACGTCCTCGAGTTGACTCCGTGATTTAGGGCCTTCGCTAGGCGCTTTCATCACTCGTCCGACCGCGCCATACGCTCCGTGAGGAGCTTGTTGGCTAAGGCCCTACGGTCGAGATGTTGGGTTGAGTCGTCGACGAGCGCAACGAGATCGCTGGTCGGCAGCTTGGCAAGATCGACGATGAGGTTGAGGTGGTCCCTTCGCGCGCGTTGATCGAGAATGACTCGCGCGAGCTCGCGTCTATTCGGGTCGAGGGCGACGTCCCGCAGCGCTGCCACGAGATCGTGCGAGGGGTGACTCAGCGCCTCGTCGTTCGGTTCGTTGATTTTTTGATCGCGCGCTTCGCGACGCCTTTCGATTGCTTCGATTTCGAAAGCTTCTACGGCATCGTCTCGCATCTCTGGAAACGCGTCGATGGCCATCGCGCGCTCGCCGTCGCGGACCATGACTATCGCCTCGAAGGTCTCCACGGGTGACCCGCTCTCGAAGTAGGGCGATGCGAGCTCGAGGGTCAGAAACGTGTTGTTGTGGAAGATGCCTCTGGATTCCTCCGCCGCAACGATCCGTCGAACGCTGAGCGTGCGGTAGATACCCGAATCGGAGATCCGCGCGAGTTGCGAAACCACGAATTCGGCAGCCTCGACGACTTCCGGCGCGTGCACCGACTTGGACGCGCCGAACACAAAAAGAACAAAAATTAGCGCCACAAACATGTTTACACTTACCCTAACTTTTGACTTCCATTCATTCTTACCCTCGCGTGCGTCCCTGTTTCTCCTATATGGTGTCTATTTTGTATCACCTCATCACTACCACCTTGGCTGCGGCGCGAAGCAGCTGTGATTTCCAGCGCTTTCCAAAGTTCCTTCCACCAGAGCTCAAAAAAGTCGAAAAAAAAAAATCCATGGTCGATGGGGGGGTCCATGAGATAGCGGCGACACTCCGCGCTGTCGACTTTAGCCCCGGCACGACTGCAACTCATCTCGTTCACGACATGGCGTGTCGCGTCGGCCTAGTGAGTTGCCACTTCCACACTTGCTGCAATGCCTCGCCTCGCGTCCACGATCTCCAGCGCGCGTTGCTCGCGCAGTACGGACACCTCAGCGCGTGCGCGCTCGGCAGCGCGCTCGTACCAGCAGCGAACCCCCTGTGCTATGCGCCCGAAGAAAAAGCTTGCCCACCACCGCACGAAACGCTTGCCGACATTCAAAGACTCCTGAGCGAACTCGCGACCTCTGGCCTTCAGGTTGCGAGCGACGTGCCGTACGCGTACTTTTTTCCGCAGCTCCTCGAGCTCGTGCCGGATCTGATCGTACTCGTAACGGCCCGCAACCCGCGCGAATGGGCCCAAAGACGCATCGAGGAACATAACTCCGAGATGGAGTGCACCGACGCGAGCCTCGGCGCCACGGACACACCATCATATTTTAACCTTCTCGACTGCCTTGGAGGCTCCTCGGCGATCAACCAATCGATTGTGCACGAGGCACTCCTTCTCAACCGCGCAAATTACTCGGAGCCCGCGTACGACGACCTTGCTGCGAAATTCGCCGCACACATGCGCTACATCACGCGGGTCTTACCACCACGAGCCAGGGTACGGGCCCTATGTGCGTGGGATGCCGACCTCCGTGACCAGCTGGTCGCTCTCGAACATTACCTGAGTGCGCTCAACGACGGTCCTCTGCGGAAGGGGAGGAGCGTTTACGTGTGCAACAAGCCGATTCGACCATGACCCTGCGTATCATGACCCGAATTTGCTTTTGGGGGCGTTTATGGTCAATGTTGGACCATCTAGGGGGGTCGGTCAAACACGCGTTATAAATTAACTCGGCCCGGAGGCGCGTCCCTGGCAGAAATTTATTTATTAATTAGTCTGTGTACTGAAACGCCGATATCGTCGTCGTAGGGCGCCAAGCAGGTTGCGAGCAACACAGCCCGCCCAATATCGGGAGGCCGTCGGTCCCGATTGGATTCCCGATGCACACTTTCGGTCCCCTCCAAAGCAAAGATTGGGCCCAACAATTTGGGGGTTGTTCTACACCCTATTTTTTTTTCGATAAGATTGGGGTTCTAAAACATCACTCTTGTTGAAAGCTGCTGCTTACCCCAATTTTTAGCTGTGTGAGAACAATCGTGGTTTAGTGACGCCTGGCGCCGGAAAAAAACTTTGAAATCGCGACTATTCTGGAGTCGTGTGTGGAAAAGACGTGCCGGCGACGGGAAGTCGAAGAGCACGAAAGTGGGCACCTACCCAACGCTTGAAGAAGCCGTTGCCGCCTTGGAGGAACTTCGGAGAACTTGCGAGCCGAGGACGTACGACAGACGGGCCAAGGCACGAGACGCAGATCACGTCTTGAGCGATGATGTCGAGGACACAGGCACGCAACCTCCAGCGAAGGCACCGCGTCTAATGGCACTTGGGTTGCAGAAGTCTCGCCCAACCCCGAATGATAAGCGCAAGGCGGACGCACTGGCGTTGAATGCCAGAGATCGACACCTCTCGTACTAGGGGGCGTCTCAAACAGCGCTTCCTCTCCCGCAAGGGCCGCAGGCGGTTCGGCTTCTCCAAGCATCGGGCAAACAGCCGGGCAGTCCAGTACCACGACGCCAGCGCGGAGGAAGAGGCACGTAAGAAGGAGAGTACCGCCAGAGGTGATTCCGGCGGAATGGCGACGCACCGTGCTCGACAGGCTGAGCGACAAGATTGCGAAGGAAAGTGAGGCCGACCTCCTCCACCACTCGGCGAGCGACGACGATGACGCAGATGCCCGCGCGGAAGTCAACGCGCAGTTCACCGAGAACCAGCTTGCCCGAGTTCGCATGCCTTCGCGTACATCCACCTCGCAGACACGACGAAGCACTTCGGTGTCAGAGATCGCGGGCTCGACGTCGAGACGCTAGCCTCCGAGGCCGTCGCGAACTCGCCCGACTGCGTCCATATCACCGGCCGCAGGCTCCTCGTTTGGCATCACGACTTTGCCCGCAACGATGTGGCCTTCGTCGAGGACCGTCGCGGGTCTAACGAGCGCCAATCTTGGATTCTCTACATCGTGCACAACGAGGACCTTCTCCGCGAGAACAAGACCTGGTTCGAGAAGAACCTTTTCCCTGCTCACCGTCGCAACCACGCGGCTCTTGCTCAGACCATTGAAGATCCCGCCCGAAGAGAAGCAGAAGTACAAGATCCCGAACAAGACCCCGTCCTTGTCGCAAGTCCGCGTGCTGATGGGTCTAGATTTCGAAGCAAGAGGCCGACAAGCTCCTAGTGTCCTACACAAACCTCTGTTTCGGACACGAGTACAACCGCATGATCGACGACGCTGCGATTGTCGAGTTCTGTGTGGACGATTGAGAGGCCTTTCTTTGACTCGTGGCGAGTCGGCAACAAGAGCTCTTTTTTCCAACACGCGCCCACGGACAAGGTTAACGGCTTTAATATGGGCGGCAACCTCAGCGTTCGATTTCCTCAGGACGAGCCCACCCCCCCCGAGTGGAAACACGACCAGTACGTCGACAAAGCCAAGGGCATCCACCAGGTCCAGTTTGAGCGCGGCTGGTTTGACTCCAATTTGCCGAGGTCGCATTCAACTCGCTCAAAGGGCGAGCTCGACGAATATACTCGTCGACGGGACCTCCACCAAGGTGATGCTTAGCAACCTCCCCGACTTCAATAACTAACGCAACCTCATCCAGCAGCACGTCCGCGGCCACATCTTGCTCTCGTCTCCCAGGTGCCACCACGAGCTAGGCGGTGGTGTCGTCGAGTACGGCTGGGGCCAGTCTCGAAGCGGGACTATCGCCGACACAACACCGTAACCGAAAAGGAGATGGCTTGCCTGCAACGAACGCGTGTATTCGACCAATTCGGCGTCGACAATCTCCCGTGCCTCCGTCGTCTCATGAATTCCTCCGGCGTCGCCCGCGAACACAAGCTCGTCTACCGCTCCGACGATACGAGCGGAGCTCGCTCGGAGTACGCTAGAATCGAAAAAGCGTCGAGAGTGTCCAAGCGGAGGATCTTTGAACTTATTGAACATTCCGCAGCGGCTTTGTTTGCTTCGAGTTGTTCAAGGCAGTGGCGGAGTCTTCTTCTCGACACAGCGAGACCACCGTCCCCTCGTCGATAATTAGCCACCTTTTCGATGAGAGGAGAGTCGCGGTAACCGCGACCGCCGAAAGATGGTGCGGTTTTGACGTCACGCTGGTCGTCGGTTCCGCCACTTGGCGCCACGCAGATGACGATGATTGCCAGATCCTCGAAACAGGTCGCGGGCCTCGAACTCGTGGGTTGAGTCTTGTTGAACTGCTACGCAGAGACCACGAGCTCATCGATGACGAGCGCGAGACCGAACAATAGAGCGCATCGTGGATAAAGCAGAGCAACCACCAGCGCAAACGAAGGCAGCTCGACTTGAATGTCCATTCGACGGACTCCGTTAGTGGCGGCCCGAGTCCACAACATTGCCTCGGCTAAGAATCTAAGCTACGCGGATGACACGGTCGAGGACGGTCGACAGAGACCAGAACCGTCGGTCGAGATGGCCAATCTACATCTCCCACCGCACGTTGGGCGCGCCTACACGTTACATTTCAAGAGGAGCGAAGGAACGGTGTGCGCACCAAGCACCACGAGCCAAACCGCGCGACAAGCACCGTATCGCCCGTGCTGCCAACACTTTGCAACTCTGCCGAACGTACGCGCCGATGACGCTAAAAATCTCAGCTCAACATCCAAGGTCGAATTGCATCAGCAAGCTGAAATCACGCTGCTGCAACTGGCGCGCGCGTTGAAGCAATTAATAAGTCGTCTATCCGGCCCTTGAACAATCCGTTTTAGTCCGACGGGTCACCATGTACTACTGCTGCGCGAAATCGTCGTCAATCACGTCCGGATGATGATGATGCGTACGAGAAGTGGAAGCAGTCGACGAACCCACGGCGCTGGAGGCATATATTTTCAAGATACATTTGGCTTCCGCGCGCGATCGGAGAGAACAGCGAGATCTCCATTTACAAAAAAACGGTGGCCTGCGCTCGTCCGTCGAACTCCTCCGCGCGGTCGCGTTGGTCGCCGTGTTCATTCACACTGCGTGTCGGCTTTGCACTCGCTGGGATTGTTTGATTAATTGATTGATTGATTGTTCTTCTGACTGTGCACAGCGCGTGTGCTGCACGTTAATGAATGAATGAACGAGCGAAAATGGGAGGGCCGCGTACCTCCGACGACTGACTGGTATGCCACCAGCTCCTTCTGCTCGCCAGCGTATCGTCGCTCGAGTCTCCGTTTTTCTGCCCGCCCGAACTTGGCGACTCAAAGGAGGTGTGAGCAGCGAAAAGCTGCTGCACAACAGGACTCGTTCTGCCTGGCAGAACACGCAAGGCCTTTCTAGCGTTTTAAAGAGAAGGCAATAAATCGGGAGTTAAGCAACAAGCCGAGGTGGGTCGGTGGCAGACGAGCCAGCCGCGAGGTGTGCCCGACATGCCGTCGGGCTCGATCATGCCAGCGAAAAGAGTGGGAGCGTCGATCCATACGGGCTGGGCGTAGGGTCGAAGGCGGGTCGCGGCGTCTAGGACTAAAAAAGTATCCGAGGGCTCGTGGTAGGCCGCGACGAGCGCGTGGTGTCCCCAGTTTCCGCCGAGGCCAGGGACTTTGCGCATGGTATAGTTGAGAACGACGCGGACGTCGGCTGCGAGACTCCGGCGCAGGTCTCGCCTCGCCGTCGCGAGGTCTGTCGCCCGGTAGGCCTCGCACTCGAGACCTATGCTACCCATCAAGAGCGAGAGGTCGTCGAGCGTGATGCCGTAGCTTATCGAATCGAGGCGTTCGGTGCCTTGCTGCGCGGCGAGGACGTCCTCTTCGCGGTCGGGTTTCTTGTCGAAGGAAGCAAACACTACCGCCGTTGCAGCCAGTCCGCACGAGGAGCGACCATTCTGGGGTCGTAAGTGCGGCGCGAGGACGGCGTACTGGCTGGTCTCGGCTTCCTCGAGGTACGCGCTGCCGAGCATCGACGCCAACGCAACGGGACCCCTTCCCATCCTTCACGACTCTATTCGTGTTCTCTGGTGGATCCGAGAAGAACAAACGAGGAACAAGTTTTGGGCTTGTTACCCTCGCGAGCCGCGCCGATGTTAGGAATGTGCGGGGTCGAGAGTCCTAAAGGGGAGGGTAAGGTGAAGTTCCCTGTCTCTTGCGACGGAAGGCGTTCAACAAGGTGGCGGTGTGGAGTTAAAAATGGTTGAACCGTGGCCGGTCCCGATCGAGGTGAGGGCCAAAGCCATCTTCGCCGTGCTTATGGGCATGGGTATCGGTGGGTTTCTGTTTTTGTGCGTTAGCGCGTCGACGTGCGGTGCGTGCTACGTTGACCCCTGCGTCCACCCCCCGGGGCTCAAGACGCTGTACAAGGTGAATTCGTCGCTTTGTTTCGCGGGGGCGACCACCGGCATGTTTTTCTGCTTTCTGAGCGGCTGGGGAACGCTCCTGACTCTCCGGAGACGAGCGAGCGTGATGGGCTTCGGTCACTTTTTTGGAGCTACGTGCGTCACGTTCCTGGTCGCCGTCCAGTCGGCGGGCATGTGGGGCGCCGAGGCCTCGTTGCTCGAGGCCTTTGCCCGCAAAGATATATACGAAGACGCGATAATCGGGGGTGCCTACGAACACGTGCACATCAAACCAAACAAAGCCCTATATCGCGCGTGCAAGTTTCTTTTTTCTGTCGCCGTTCTCATCTCTATCGGCCTCATGACTCTCGCACCTCTCTACTTTGTCTCCCGCGACGTCTACGAGGAAGACAGCCTCAGCGCCAACATGCGCAGGCGGCGCGTCGGCTTCCAAATCTCACCCTACGACCCCGTCGGCCAGAACGCCCCGGCCGACGACGAGCGCCAGTACCTCGGCCGCGCTTCCATCCCCATGCGGAACATTCGTCCCCAGTACAAGCAGATCCCCGACACCACCGCCGCGACATCCACCGAGATCGTCTAACTGTCGGATTCCCCCACCTCCCCTCGGGGAGGGGGGTGACCCCTGCTCTTCTTTTGTGGCTGCCTCATTTCCCTCCCTCTGTGCCTCGCTATCTCCTCCTCTTGGAACCAACCAAGACCCAAAAAGAAAGAAAGAAAGAAAGAAAGAAAAAGAAAGAAAGAAAAGAAAGAAAGAAAGAAAGAAAGAAAGAAAGAAAGAAAGAAAGAAAGAAAGAAAGAAAGAAAGAAAGAAAGAAAGAAAGAAAGAAAGAAAGAAAGAAAGAAAGAAAGGTCCTTTTTTAAAGGACATAAGAAGACACCACCGATGTTTAGTTTAGTTTAGTTTAGTTTAGTTTAGAATCCCCTGGCGGGCGCGCGGCGCTTGGCTTTTTTCTTGCCCCCCGCGCGGCGCGCCGCACGATTGCCCACGGGCGATGATGGTGGTTTTGTGGGCGACGATGCCCCGGGGCCAGCTGCCATGCGAGCCATCATAGTGCGCATCGCCTGGAACTCGGCGATGAAGGTCTGGGCTGCCCGGAGGTCGAAGCCAGCCCCCTTGCCGATGCGCGTCATGCGCGAGATCGAGGTTTTGTCGCGAATGAGGAGATCGGGGAGGCGGCGCTCCTTGGGGGTCATGGACTGGATGAGAGCCTTGGCCCTCTTCGCCTTAAGCTCGGCCGCGTCTATCTTCGACGCGTCGATTCCAGAAAAGCCCGGCATCATCTTCGCGACACCGGCGAAGTTTCCCATCGATGCGAGGGTTTCTGTTTGGGCGAGGTAGTCTTCGAAGGTAAACTGGCCCGCGGTCATGCGTTCCATTTGCGCTTTGGCGTCGGCGTCCGAGACCTTTTTCTGGGCTTTCTCGACAAGCGACACGACGTCGCCCATCCCCAGAATTCGCGAGGCCATGCGCGCGGGGTAGAAGGGCTCCAAGTCGGCGAGCTTTTCGCCGACGCCGACGAATTTTATGGGGACGCCGCTCACGGCGCGCACCGAGAGCGCGGCGCCGCCTCTCGAATCGCCGTCGAGCTTGGTCAAGACGGCACCCGTGAGGTCGCAGGTCGAGTCGAATCGAGCGCACAACGAGGCGGCATCTTGGCCCGTCATGGCGTCGAGCACCAGCAACGTCTCGTCCGGGGAGACGGCCTTGCGGATGTCCACGAGTTCGGTCATGAGCGCGTCGTCCACGACTTGCCTCCCGGCGGTGTCGACGACGTAGACGTCGTAGCCCGCGGTCGAAACCCCGCGCGTCGCAATCCCAACCGCGTCGGTGCAATTATCCTCCACGTACACGTCGACGCCGATCTGCGAGCCCAGAATCCTGAGCTGGTCGGCGGCGGCGGGCCGAAAGACGTCCGCCGCTATCAAAAGCGGTTCGCGCTTTTCCTCGACCTTCAAATAATTCGCCAATTTCGCTGCCGCCGTCGTTTTCCCGGCGCCCTGGAGTCCGCATAGAAGGATGACCTTCCCCTCTAACTCGAACCGCGTCTGCATCGCCTCGTCCGCGCCCGGGTCGCCGCCCATTACTTCGACGAGTTCGTCGTACATCGCTTTCGCGAACTGCTGCGCTGGCTCGACGCCCGCGACGACTTGGGTGCCGACGGCCTTGCCTCGCACCCTCTTCACGAGCCCGTTCGTCACCTGGAGATTGACGTCGGCATCAATCAGAGCGCGCTTCACGTCCTTCAACGCTTTGGCGATGTTCTTCTCCGTCAAACGCTGCTTCCCGGACAGCGTCTGGGAGATGTCGCTCATCGCCTCGCTCAGCTTGTCGAAGAAGTACAGCTGGCTGCGCCATCGTCGGTGTTGTTGTTGTTGTTGTTGTTGCGTCGGCGCCTGGAACCCAGCGGTCAGCGCAGCAAGGAGGAGGGTGCGCCACAACATGAGAGAAGTGAGAGAAGCTCGAGAAAAAGGGTTTGGAGCGTATCCTCCTCGGAAGGAAGGGAAGGGAAGGGAAGGGAAGGGAACTGAACTGAACTGAGAAGGGAAGGAACTGAGAAGGGAAGAGGATGTCGGCGGCCGCGGCGGCGGCGGAGGCGAGGCCGCTCAAGGTTGAGGAGGCGTACGTTGCGGGCCTGAGGGCTCACAGGAAGAAGGTGGAGGAAGAGCATGGTCGCACGGAGAATCCGATAACCGGCGAGGTGTTGGATGTAATGGAGGAGTGCGTCAAGCTGCGGCTGGGGAGCGAGGGGTATGGAGAAGTTTTAACAAGTCTCGGGCGCGAGCTGTCGAGCCAGACGGTCGTGTGGGTCGCGAAGGAGGCCGACGGAGAGCAGGAAGCGACGATCATTCGGGCGAACGGCGAGGGGTCGTACGACGTGTCGTACACGGTGTTTGGAAAGAAGGAAAAACAGGTGATACTGAAGGACGTCGGGCGCGAGCGGCTCGCTCCCCAGTCCTTGCTGGTGGTCGGGGAGCCCGCCGCCGGGAAGTCGACGTTTTGTAAGCAGCTGGTGACATACTGCGCGCGGCACGAAAAGTGGTTAGTTCCGGTGCTCGTGCGCGTCGCGGACCTGTCCTCGTCGGCCGAATCAGAAGAAGACATGGTTTGGGCGCGAATCGGGGGGTGTCCGGTGGTGGCCGAAGCGCGGCGACGGGGCCAGTTGCTGGTGGTGCTGGACGGGTACGACGAAAGCGGGGATCTTCTCCGCGAACGGCTCGACCGCGAGCTCGCGCTTTACTCGCGGAGGTATCATCAGGTGGTCGTGACTTCGAGGGAAACGGCGCGCGCGTCGTTCGCGACGCGGAGGTTTCGGCGGATCGAGGTGTCGCGGTTGGATGCGACGCAGCAGAAACGGATCGTGGAAGCGCGATTGCCGAGCGCAGAAGCGGCTATTCTTTTGAAAGAGCTGTCGGCGAACGCCGCGCTCGCGAGAATGGCCGAAAACCCGTTGTTGTTAGAGGTGACGGCTTCTGTCCTCAAGACGCGCAACGACGTGGTCGCCAATCGAAGCCGCATCTACGCGGTGGCGTTGGACTCGATGCTGCGGAAGGACGTGGATAGGGGCGCGTTCCGGCGTTTGGCGTGGACGGCGCATACCCGGCGCCTCCGAGATATGGAGGAAGAATTGGTTTCGGAAATCGTACCCGGGTTGGACTTGAAGAAAGTCGAGCGAGGACAGTTTCCCGCCATGGCGTACACCGAGGGGAAATACCGGTTTTCGCACTTGACTTTCCAGGAGTTCCTCGCCGCCGAGTACGCGCGGTCCTCCGTGGACCCCGTCGAGTTCCAGCGCGTCGTAGGCGAGCCGCGGGATCTCGCTCGCGACGCGTGGTGGCAGACGGTCTTGGAGATGTTCTGCGATTTGGCGCCATTCTTGCAGAATATCGGGAATTTGTTTTTGGTCCGCGAGGATAATGCCGTAGTTCTGGACAACCTCACCGACAAATCCGCGAACTGCGTCGCCGCGCTCCTTCGCACGGCATCCCCGACAAAAATTAGCTTGCGAGGCGGATCGTTGAGCTCGTTGTCGGGGTTTTTGTTTCCGGACGGCCTCGCCGAGCTCGATCTCTCCCGGAACAACATTGGCCCCGACTGCGGTATCAAAACCCTCCCCGACACCCTCCAATCCCTCAACTTGTCGGAAAACAAGCTGATGCGCGGCAATATCGTCGACGCCTCGCACGGCGAGATGCTGGAGGCCGCGGCGCGATCTATGGCCGTCTCCACGGGCCGTCGCATGCTCGACTCCTTTTTCCAGCCCGACACCTCGTGGCTCGAGAAGTTGGAGACGATACTGCCTTTGAATTTGAGAGTGTTGGATGTTCGGTCGAACGGCCTGAATTTTGCGGCGGGTCTGCTGCTCTACGACTTTGCGAAATCGCGCCGAGGCGTGCTCGAAACGATATGCGGGATCCCGGTCGGCCTCCGGATGCGCAACGGTGCCTTCGTGCGGTTCGAGGCGGCCGCCACCGCGACGCAAGAAGAAGACGTGGACGAGGAGGAGTTTTCGGCGGCACCCCGGCGCGAGGCGGCGGCGGCTTCGGTCGTCGACGCGTCTTATTTGGAAACCGGCGGCGCCGTTCTTCTCGCCAAAATCCTGCTCGACCACCCGCAACCTCTGATGAAGGTCTTGAGCCTGAGGAACCAACGGCTCCCCACGGACGCCGCCCGCGCCCCCGAGCTGTTCGCGCTCCTGGGAGACGCGTGCTTGTTTGGCGCGCCGAGCCTCCGGGAACTCGACGTCAGCGAGTGGTGGGACGCCGGGTTGATGGCCGGCCGGGCGCTCGGGTCGCGCGTATCGCGCCACCCGACCCTCGAACGCGTCAAGCTCGGGGTCCGGGGTGTCCTGGAGCTCCGACAGCCCTCGGTCGTCGTGGCGCCCAAGTCTTTATCGGGCGACGACGCGGTGTTGCTGAAGAACGTGGGGGCCGGGTGCCTGGCCGAGTGCCTCTCGCCGTCGACCGAGGAGGTCGACCTTTCCGCGTGCGGCGTCGGCGCCGAGGGTCTCGTCACCCTCTGCGGGCATATTCCGAGCCTCCGCAAAATCAACGGCCTCGACCTCGACGCGTGCGTGCGAGGAAGCGCCGCCGTCAAGCCGACCCGACCGCTCGCGACGTCCGACGAGACTCTGATGCTACTGAGTCGCGTCCGCGCGCTCGCGGCGGAGGAACGAGATCGCGTCGTAGCCCTCGACCTCGCCGACTGCAACATGAGCTCCAAGAGCCACGTCCACGCGAAGTTTCCGTTTATCGGGACGACCGGAAACTGCGACGGCGGCTGCGGGCAGTGCTTCCGCGGCAACACCGACAGGCTGTGGCGCTGCGACCAGTGCGACTACGACGAATGCTCGGCCTGCCACGCGAGCCCTTGTCCGATGGTGTTTTGCGCCGAGACTGTTGTTTCTCTCCCCAATCTCCGGCGCCTCAGCCTCGCGCGCGCCCAGTGGCAGGGCCAGATTGGTCGGTCCTCGCGCGACGTTCTGGGGTACGAAAAGCTCGGGGCCGCGTTCGAGGCGAGCGCGATAGAGTATCTCGACCTCGGCAGGAACCACGACTCCGGACCAGGGTTTGCCAGGATGGTCTCGTTCGTCGCGAGGATGCCAAAGCTCCGCGTCGTCAAGCTCTCCGAAGACCACGACTTTCGCTTCGACCATTTTCTGACCGCCAAAGTCGTCGACCCGCGGCGGGCGATGGCGGTCTCGGAGCTGCTCTTGCTCGCGCACCTTCTTTCGCGCAATTTATCTCTTCGGGTCCTCGACCTCTCGCGCCAATCCAACGTGACCTCCGCGGTCGCCGAAGTCCTTCGCGAGAGTCTCCTCGCGGCGGCGCCGAAACTGGAGGTCGTGAGCGTGCGCGCGAATTCGGCCGTCCTTCGCCTCGACCTGACCGCGCCCGAAATCCTCGCCTCTCGATCGTCCTGCACGAACCTCCAAACCCTCGCGCCCCTCTTCGACCTCGTGCTGCGGCGCGCTTCGGCGGGAAACGACGTCGTCGTCTCCAAAATCGACTTCAGCAACCTCGACTTTGGCGACGAAAAGAATATCGAAATAGGACGAGCGGCCGCCAAATGGCTGCTGCTGCGAACGAATACCGACGCCGGTGGTTCGACGACGTACAACAACTCCCTCCTTTTGGGAGGAGAATTAGCCTCGAAGGAAACGATCGACCTCTCGAGACGGCCTATCATGGCTCACGGAGTTGTCGTCTTGGCGGAGACTCTGGGAGCCTACTCGGCGCTCACCGACCTCGACCTCGCCGAAACGGGCTTGTCGGGCGCGGCCGCCGAACGCCTCTTCCAGCAGTGCCTCCTCCTCGGCCGCGTCGCGCGCCTCGACGTCTCCCGCAACCAATTGTTTGGTCTCGGAGGCCTCGCTGCGGCGGGCGACTTTCTCGGCAAGGATAGGTCGCTCCGCGTCTTGAGGATGCAGCGCGTCAACCTCCAGATGCACGAAGCTCCCGAATTCGAGCGATTTTCGTCGGCGATGGCTACGAACACGACCCTCGCCGAGCTCGATCTCCGCTCCAACGCGATTCCGCGATCCTTCGAAATCGCGGTCCGGCGCTGCTTCGAGAAAAGACCACTCGTCGCGTACCCGCTCGAATCGAAGCTCGCGTTTTTGTTGTGCCCCCGAGCCCGCGACCTCCCCCGACCTTCGAGCGCAGCGAGCGCCGCGTCGCTCGCCGAAATCGACGATTCCGACCACCACGTCCTTCCAAACATTTTTTCCTACCTCGGCGACGCGCGGATCCTGCGTTTGGACTCGCACTTGGTCGCGATGATGCAGGTCGACCCGACGGCCGCGCTCGATCTCCTCGTCGAGCGGGAAGACCACCGCCCGGACGACGCCGCCGACGCCGACGCCGACGACGTCGTTCTCGTGGCGGAGGACGACGTCGACGCCCTCCTAGAACCGCGAGACGATGATGATAGTAATAATTCTTCTTCGGTTTGGGCGCGCGTCCTCTTCATGCCCGACAGCGAGCAGCTCGTGGATCGCTTGATTCTAGAAGACCAACGCCTGGACGAAGCCGCGCGAGCGCCGGATCTTCTCGTCCGCGCGCTGAGACACCCCCGGCACTACCCCCTCGCGCTCCGCATGCTCCGCGACTGGGGTGCCCGCGTCGCGAATCCAGTCCGCGACGCCCTCCTCGCCGACCGCAACGCTCTATGGTTCGAAATTCTCGTCTCCGACGCGGGCTCGACTCTCGCCGACGCGCTCTGCGCGCGACATCCCGACCTCGAGAAAGCCGCCGCCTCCGAGGACCTCCTCGTCGCGACGCTGTCGAAGAACCCGGTCCGCGACTGGCGCAAGGCCCTGCAGATCCTCGACCGCGGCGCCGTCGTCACGCCGACGGTAAGAGACGTCCTCCTCGAACCCGTCGACCTCGCGGCCGCCGACCCCTCCACCCCCTTCCACCAAGCCTGCGACCTCCGAGGGGCCGTCGTCCTCGAGAGCCATCATCCCTACCGCGCGATCCGCGTCGACGACTATCTCCCCGCGTCCCTTCCGGGCGCTTCTCGTCTCTGCGTCAAGTTCGACCCCCGCTCCCGCACGCTCGACCGCTACGCCTACGTCACTCTACACCGACCCGAGGCCCGCCGCTCCTCTTCGTACCACGCCCTCGCCGGACCCTTCTCCCGCGACGCCTGGCCCGGCGTCAACGGCGAGCCCGCCCTCGACCTCCACACCGACGCCTTCACCCTCCGATTCTCCTCCGACGGCGACCAAAACTCCCTCGCCCCCCTCTGGGGCTGGAAACTCGTCGCCTTCGCCACTCAACTCGCACCCTCGCCCTCCATCTGGTCCACCCTCAACGCCCACCCCCGCTGCCGACCCCTCGTCCACGCCCTCGCCAAATCCGACCCCTCCCTTCTTCTTTAGTCTTGTTATTATTTAAGCTTGTCGAATTATTATTCGTACACTCTTTCGGACTTCCGGATTCTTCTCTCTACTCGTATACGTAATTATTCAGAACTGAACTGAATTGAAGTGAAGATGCGGCTCCGCGTTCAATGGTTCAACGGGTGGACTGCTTCGCGACACAGAGACTCGCACGACTCCGAGGAGGAGGAGGAGGAGGAGGTGAAAGAGACGGAGATCGAGGCCGAGCTCGAGTACAACCAGGACGACCTCAAGGAGATTCTCCACTCGACCGCCTTCTCTACCATTCCCATCTGCCGAATGCTCCTCTTTGTCAAGGGGAGGGACCCCCTGACGCTCGCCACGGGCGAGGATCGGACCCTCGGGGAGCTCGGGCTCCGGGAGAACGACGTGATTCTCGTCAAAGATAACCAGGGAACCGGTCCGCCATACGGCATCGACATGGTACGTTACGGTCTCGTCCGCTCTCCCTCCGTAAATCTTCTAGACGACACGACATCCCAAGATAGTGCCCCCGTGCTGCGGTGTCGGCCCTTTGTGGTCCAGTCCCTCCGCTTCACGCCCTTTGTTGTCGAGTTCAACGTCGATAACTTCAGACAAACCAAAACCCCGGCCTACGCTCACGGCTACCTGGCCTCCTCGCACCTCGACGTCGTCGAATTCCTGCAGCCGCCCCGCTTCGATTCGCGCTGGGGCTCGCGGGCGGGCGCCGCGACGGGCGGCTGGCGCCAGGTCTGCTCCCAGCACGTCCAGGGCCCGAGCCTCTTCGGACCCTCCCCAAACCTACGCGAGCCGACGCCGCGGGAGGAGGCTTCGGGCCTCGTCCGCGTCTCCATCATCCCCCCCACTGGCTGGAAAAACGGCACCCACTACCACGTCGTCCTCGTCGCCGAGGGACCCTTTGACGAGATGCGGGGCCTCGCCTGGGCCTTCAAGGTCAGGCTCCGCAAGCGATCCCCGCCGCCAACCCCCGTCTTCAAGCGCCAAAAGACCGACGAGTACATGGGGGAAGACGCACCATAATCATGCTTATCATTCTTTATTATCGTCGACCACCTCGACCAATTTTTTATTATTGTGCAGATATTATATATGAGCACCTTTCTTTAATTACCAGCGACCGACCCCTCCTTCTTACGAGACTCGTCTGACGCGCGACGACGACGACGACGACAGGCGTTACTCCCGCCTCGTCACTATTCTCCGCGACTTCGCCATCCCCGGCCTCGATGAGGATTTCGGTGGCTCTGCCAATTTTGCCACTGGACTCCTGCCCGCAGCCCTACGGCCGCCGTACCGCGGCAACGCAGCGCCCGGCATGACATCATATTAAGTCCGCCACGAGTGCCTCTTCGACCTCAAGACTCTCGCGCGTCGCTCGACGGGTCTACACTTCCGGCCGTACCGCTTAGATACGTGTACGGTGGCTGCTGCATTTCCCGCGACACGTCCTCGCGATCGTGGGCCACAACCCGGGGAAAGAGACGACTCCCCGGCCGAGCAGCGTGCTTTCGCAGCTACGGCGTCGTCGATAGTCTCGTCCTCGGCGCCCCGGGCGAGGCCAGCGAGGCGGCGTCACAAGCTCGCTCGCACCGGCACAATAATAATCGGTCAGCGTTTTGTCGACCGCGGCCGCGCCAACGTCGCCGAGGCAACCACCGCATCCAGCTCCACCGTATTTACATTGAGTAGGGCCTCGCAGCTGCTGCCATAGGCTGGGCTCGCTGTTCCCACATCGCGCTCAGCCCTCGGGGGGGGGAGGTAAGCTGGCTGCTCGCGAATGACATTCGTATCCGCGCGGATGGACTTGCTTACACGCCCTGCGGGCCCGCGCTCTCTGACCAGCCCCTCGCAGTCATGTGTTGGGCCGGCAGCCACTCACCCTGAACTGTTCCCGCTCCGCAACAAGTGACTAACTCTCGCACCGTTGATGAACGCAGACGTGGTGCTGCTGTGTGGATTTCTTCGACTACCAGGCGTGCGTTGTCGATCCCGCGCTGACGCTGTCGGCGGGAGATTGGGATTCCAACAGTGGCTGCTCCAACCCTGCGCGAATAAACACCACCTTGTAAAAGCTGCAGCAGCAGCTGTTTGTTTGGAGGGTGTGTGTCGCGAGCCAGCGCGCAAGCTGCGGGAAATCTTCGCGGCTTGGGGCTCGCCAACTTTCCTTGGAGTCTCGATCGTGAAGCGCGCGGGGCCAATGCGGCGCGACGGCGCAGGCGCTATGCTAGGCATGCGTCCTTCGGAGCGCCAGCTCGGAAGAGGATTTCCGTCGCCACGACCTGCGGCTATAATTGACGGCCGCGGCGTTTGTGACGTGCCTTTCGGCGTTAGGCCCAACGACGTAAGTGCTGCTGCGGGAGATGCTACAAGCCCAGTGCACGACTCCGAGCCTACGGACTAGATGCTCGCGAGGACGAGTGGGTTGCTGTCTTGGTCGAGTCGCTGCATGCAGCCTTTTGATGAAGAATGAAGGCTGGCCCGTTGAGTCCGAGGATGCGCTGAGATCAGCTCCCCACGATGAAAACAAATGCGCGAGTTTCTCGCTCCGGCGTGGACTCACAAACGCAAAAGTGATCGATCAGGACGAACGATGACACTGCCTCGCGACATGATATAGATATTGTAAAACAAGCCAGCGTTTGTTCCAGTTGGTGGTGCTGAGTAGGTTTCGAAGCAATGTTGTATATTGGAATGTTGAGGATCCTCCGAGACGCGGCGCCGGGCAAACGCATCGGCGCTAAACTACTACTCTTGATGGTCAGGAAAAGTTTCGCGTTTCTTTCTTTCGCTGAACATCGACGTGTTCCACTACGAGCGTGCGGGCAGACCTTCAATAATCTGGCTGGGCTGGTTAGTTGCAAGACCTCACCGCGAGCACTGTCTCCTCGAGAGACAGGCACCACAATGCATCACTAGGCTGGGAAAATCCGCACCTCCGATTCATCGCGACATTTTATTTTATTTTATTTTTTCGAGCCAAAGTTCTACCCGTGGACAGGCGCCGTTCCGTACGGAGAAGAAGTAAAACATTCTCCACATTCGACTATCTCGATTTAAGGCGGTGGAGAAAAGCCTTGGGGTTCCCTGAGCAGGGAGGCGAAAGGAAATCGAGAGGGTTCGCTTACTCAAATTGATGATGGTTTTAGCGTACTTTGGGTTGTTTTTGTTGCTATCCATCTTTGGACTGGCTATATGGCTTGCGAATCCGACGAAACTGAACTAAACTTTGAGCGGTGGAGCGTATATGGCACGGTAGTAGTTTGAAACCGCATGGGCTTCTCGCATCGCGACCGGCTTGACCAACATCTCTCCGCGCGGGGTTCCTTGTCTCGTAATCGCCAGCGTCTAGAAATACAACGCAGCTATCAGACTCACAAAAATACACGAATTGTGTGTGTGCTATCGCTGCTCAAGGAGACGAGGATAATCATAAAATTAAATAAAAAAGAACATTTCTTCGATGGTTTTTGTCGCCGCTCATTGATACTAATGATTCTCAACGGCGCAAACGACGACGACGACGACGACTTGGCCGACACCGAGATGTCCAAGACGTGCCGCGCAGCGGCTGATGCCAAGAAGGATGACGTTCATGCGCCACGGGCTCGAACACCTCGCCCAGAACGTACGTCACAGGATTGGCGTGTCGGGTGCCACAACCATATGCTGCTCGAGCCCACAGTGCGGCCGTTGGAGGAGGCACCGCGTCGATTTCGCAAGAGACGAGAACAGTCTGGTCGGTCGGGAATTTCACTCCATCCGAAAGGCGTGAGCAAGTCATCAGTCGTGAGCGTCGCGGACCTCGCTCGATGGTGCCGTTATGAGAACACTCATCAAGTGAGTCACGAGCCACGCGTTTATTTTCTTCATAATTTGCTACCAGTTATTATTCTATTCAGGTTTTCGAAGGAAAAATTGCGAGCGAGCGGCTGGCGAGCGATATATATCGATCAGCGCGGCCGCACGGTCCAGAACGAACTCCTCGTAGACGGGCACCTTCATAACGCGCATCTTCTTGACGAGGGTGACGATGAGGTCCTCGCCCTCCTTTGGGTAGCTGCGGTCCGGGCCCCGGGGACTTGCGCTCGAACTGGTCGCACCTCCGCGGCGTAGATAGCTCACCGAGTTCTCCGACCACTTCGCGTCCTCGCCGTAGAGCGTGCTGCAGCTGTCCATGATCTTCTTGAGGCCGCGAGACTGACCGTTAGCCAAGACGCCCGCCCAGTCCGCGCTCGCCTTTTTGATCCAGAGCACTCCTCGAGTGGCAGCTTCGTCGTCGTCGGCGACGGGGGCGGTGACACGTTTTCTTTGATGGTCGCCGCTAGCCTGGCCTCCTTTATATCGTCGCAACGCGATTTGCGACCGCCCTGTACCTCACGCTCGCCCAGGCCGCAGTCTCGGCCTGCGCCTTGTTCAAAGCGCTCCTCGCGACAGGCCCCCCGATGGCCACGACACGCATCGCCGCCTCACAGACTACGAGCTTGGCCTTGTCGCGGCAGGGCACAGGCACTGCCTGCGGTATCGATCGCAAATTTTCCTTCAGAAACCTAAGGTTTTCACAAATAACCCGATGAGAACAACTGGTACTGGGTGGTGTTCGGAACACCACCTTTCTCCACAAAAAAGCAAACACTTTTTGCCGTGTGAAGAACTAGGGTAAGTAAGCAAGCAAGTAAGGAATGTGGGCCGTCGCCACGATGGTCGCCGCGCTCGAGTCGTCGCCAATTCGGTCGTACCGGATCCGCGGGCGCGAGTACCGCGTGAAGCGCGACGACTTGTTTAGCGCGTACGGCGTCTCTGGAAACAAAGCGCGGAAACTCCTGAGTCTGGTGAGAGCTAGCTTAGTCATATCGCCGGATGAGTGATGCTAGGCGGGGTCTCCTCCCGCGGGGCCTGTCGCGTCGATGGGCGGGCACCAGTCGAACGCGATGGTTGCGATCGCGTCGCTGTGCGAGCTTTACTACTTTTGCAAGCCCGTGCCGCGATGGCTGCGCGAGAATCCCCGCGGCAACTACCAGAGAGCGCTCGCGCTCGGCACGAAGATGATCGAGCTGCAGCCTGGGGAGGATCCGCGCGTCATCGCGGCCGAGCTGGGTGCGACCTGGATCCCGCAGGGAGCGGCGTATCCGGGAGCGGAGAAGGGTCTAAAAATTCTCGCGGACGAGCTCGACGGAGACGTCGTAGTGCCCGCGGGGACCGGCACGACTGCGCTCTTCTTGGCGCGACACCTCAAAAACGCGACGGTCTACGCCGTGCCCTGCGCGACCCCCGCGGCCGGTCTTCGGGCGCAAATGGAGCACCTGGACGCTCGGACGGGGTCCGTAGGGCGCTTTCCGGTGATTCTCGATAGCCCGCGGCCGTTTAGATTCGGAGCGCCGAACGAGAGGGATATTGCCGTTTGGCTCGAGCTCAGGGCTGCGGGCCTCCCCGTCGATCTTGTTTACGCCCCTCACACGTGGGACGTCCTCCTGCACCACGGCCTCGGCGCAGTTTATGTCCACACGGGGGGGCTGGAGGGCGTTGAAACGCAGCTCGCCCGATACAAACGCGCAAACCTCCTTCCGTCGGATAGTGCGCTGCTCCTCTAAGCATTTCATGCTCCCCCCCTCAAGACGCGGGACCTGCAAATGTGGTCTTGTCGTCGTCGTCGTCGTCGTCGCCTTTGACGACGGCAGGCGTCTTGTCGTCGTTGTCGAGCCGCCGCGCAGCAGCCCGGCGGCGGCGGCGGCGGCGGCGGCGCAGGGCGATGTATCCGGCGGCGAGAAGGAGGACGACGACCGCGATGAGGAACGGGAGGAGCCAGGCCGGATACGATGACGAATTGTTGTTGTTGTCACAGCACAAACTTAAGCCAATGCGAGAGGTGGAGTTGGCTCGCGTGTAGTTAAATCCAGGGGTAAAGTTGCACCTCGGATCGTAAGACGAGGCGTCACCTTGAATCCAAAACACCTGCATCATCCCCTCGTCCTCGTGGACGAGATTGTGGCAATGAACGACCATTTCCCCGACAAAGTCGTTGGTGTAGAAGCGCAGGGTAGCCGACTCCGCCTCCGCCCGTAGCGTGTCGGCCCAGTCGCCGTCTTGCCAGTAATTGGCGTCGGCAGCTTGGACGTCCGTAAGCTGGAAGTGATTGATGTGGATGTGGAGGGGGTGGGTCTGCGGAGACGTGACGACCTCGACGAGGGACCCGGACGGCAACGTGCCGACGTACGTATGATCTTCGGGGAACGACTCGTCCCAGTCCCCGACGTCGAAAGCGAGCCGGACGTCGGGTTCGACGGCGGCGTCGCGCGTGTCGCTGAGGTAGCACGGCCTATTAACGAGGAACTGGGGGATATCTGGGGCGGGGTCTGATGCGGCGGGCGGGACGACAAGCTCGAGCGCGACGAAATCGCGGCCGTCGATCGCGGCGCCGAGCGACGCCGTGCCGTTAGCCGCGCATCTCAACGCGACGTCGGCCCTCGCGCCGGCGTACATAGGTAGCTGGACGACCTCCCGGGGGGCTTGTGGCAAGTACACGCCGTCCTTGGCGAGAAGGTGCATCTCGCAGCCCGTCGTGTCTTGCGTCATCGAAAGCGTCACGGCGACGCCGTCGGCGTCGTTAACGCAGAGTCGCGCCCTGTACCACGTCCCTATCTCCACCGTCAGTCGCGGCGCCACTTGGCTGTTTGTGAGGAGAAAGCCGTCCGGGGGCGCCGATTTAAAGAATGCGCGGTTAAAATACCCCTGGAACTCGTAAACGACTGGGTCAACGTACGTCAGCAAAATAGGAACTTCGACCATCCGTTCGACTTCCGGCGGGACCGCTCCGGCCTCGTCGGCGACGATTAACAGACCCGCCGCACCGCCCCCCGCCTGCAAGCTGACGCTCCCGTGGTGGTGCGGATGGTACCAGTGCGTGCCACCCATGTGCGACGCGGGGATGTCGTATTCGTACTGGTGCTCCCGTTTCGGCAAAATAATATTAAAGACGTCGTCACCCGGGAGGAGCCGAACTAACGTGCAGTCCGTGCGTGTGAAGGTTCGTCACGTTCGGCAGCGTGATCTCGTTATGCCCTCGTTGCTCGTTATCATCGTCGTTCAGCTCGTTCACCACAAGAATCCGAAGCCTCTCGCCTGCGCGCGCGCGAATGATCGGCCCCGGAACACCGCCGTTGTAGCCGCGCGTCCGCACCGCGTGCCCCTCCACGTCGACAGACACGGCACCGAGCCGCAGCACGCACTCCGTCGCGCACTCCTCCGGCACAACCAGTTCCCCCGCCAAAACGACACCGCACCTCACGCCCGCAAGCACTCCCACCAACCACATAGTTTTTTTTTGTTGTTGTTCTTGCCACGGCGAACGATAAGAGAATAACTATAAGTTGAAGAAATGTGAGATTACTACTTCACCACCACCTGGAGAGCAGCAGGTGTTGTTTTTTTTTTTATTCACGACGCCTTCAGCTGTCGGTTGTTGTTGGGCACACCGCCGCCGTCGTCCGTCCTGGACAATCATTGGTGCTCCAACGCAACGAACCAACCAACCAACCATGGTGGGGCACCACCATCGAGAACTGAGGGTCATCATTGATTGAGTGACACCGTGTGATGACTGACTGACTGTGGCAAGTACTCCCTCCGAACAAAATCAACACCAACGACTAGCCCTCAACGACGACACGGAACATGACGCGTTGTGTTGCACACAAGTTTGACGATGGCGTCTCGCCGTCGCTCGAGGGCGTCAGAGAGGCGATACCAAAGATCGCCGCGCGCGTCGCCGCGACCCCTCCGCAGGGATACTCTGTATACAAGGGTCTCGCCGGCGCGGCTCTCGCTCTCCTGAGGGTTTCCGAAGATGAGGGAATCGACGCCGACGCAACCGAAATGTACGGCAAGCGTGCTCTGGAGCTCGCCGAGGCGGCCGCCGCGATGGTGGAAAAGCCCAATGTCCGCGTGACCTTTCTCGAAGGGGCGCCGGGCGTGTTCGCCGTGCTTGCGGCGTGCCGCGCGTTCCGGGGCGACGAGCGCGGCGGACGCGACGCCGTCGTAAGCGTTCTTGCCGGCGCGCCGTGGGCTCTCGACACGAGCGACATGGAACTCATGTACGGTCGCGCGGGGTATTTGCACGCGCTCTCGTTTTGCTTGAATCGAGGTATCTTGTCGCGTTCCTTTTGCCAAGAGGAAATCCGAGACGTCATGCTGGAGCTTCCGCGTGATCTCTTCAAGTGGCACGGAAAGTTCTACCTTGGCGCCGCGCATGGGGCGGCCGGCGTCGCGCGCATGCTCGCGAAGATGGGGGACGTGGCCGGGGCGAGGCGGCTCCTCGAGCTGACGGATCCGTACCGGCTGGCGTCGGGGAACGTCCAATCGTCGACCGGAAACGAGAGTGATCGGCTGGTGCACTGGTGCCACGGCGCCCCGGGGTTTGTGGAGGCCCGCCTCGCTGTCGGTGATATGGAGGGAGCCCTCGAGGCCGGAGGGGTCGTGTGGCGGCGCGGGCTCCTCGCGACCAAGGGGCCGGGCTTGTGCCACGGAATCCCGGGAAATGGAGCTGCCTTGCTCGCGCTCTACAACGCGACGCGCGACCCTACCTGGCTCCGTCGCGCTCAGCACTTCGGCGCATACGCCGCTGCCCGCATCGCCACGTTGGAACAGCTTGCCGACGCGCCCCTCTCCCTCTTCGAGGGGTCCGCGGGGGCAATGACCTTTTTTCTCGACCTCCTCGCCGTAAGCCGCGGGGGTCATCTGCGAAGTGCCTCCCCCTACTTCGACGGATACTTATAACTTTTTTCTGGTGGTTGATGATGAACTTGATTATTATCATTAGGATCGCCGGCGCTGCGATGATGACGCGCTCTCCATCGAGGTTAAGACATCCCGTGCGCATGGGCGCGATCCCCGCGGGATCGCCGGTGGTGGTGGTCGGGAACGGGCCCGTGTTTCTGCTGGCCGCGAAAACGGCGACGAGCATGGGCCACGCGACGACGATCGTTTCGAACCAAAAGGAGCTGTACAATACGTTGCTGTGGGGCCAGGACGAGCCCGATCCCAGGCTGACGATGCTGGGCGTGACCTCGGACGCCGACGTGACGCGGTTCGAGGATGCAGTGAAGAGCGCGGCGGGCGTGATCATCAGCTTCGACGCCGAGCAGGCTCTCCCCGAGAAGTTACTGGACGTGGTCCTGCCCCCCAGCCCCGAGAACCGGCGCGTGGCGATCCTGTCCCGGCATCTCAACGGCAAGGGCATGGGCCCACTCGTGGTGGCCTCGAAAGCAGCGGCGAACGCCGAGGTATGGTCGGGGTCGCTGGAGCTCTACCAGGACTTCGAGGCCAAAGTGGCGGCCGCGGCGGCCGCGTCGCCGAACACGGACGTCGTGACCGTACGATGCGGGACCCTCAAGGGCGGGGGCCCGGGGGACGCCGCGTCGGTGGTGGAGAAGGGGTCGACGGCGACGTTGTCGTACGCGTTCTACAAAATGGGGCAGCAAGATCTCGTCAATTGGAAGTTGTTGTTCGACTGCGACACCAACGGGGTGAGGCTGACAAAGGGGGATACGGCATCTGGCCCCGGGTGGCGGGCGGCGTTCACGGCGACGAGTCCCGAGGCGGAGCCGGGCGACTCGGGTCGCTCGGGCGTGGCCCAGGCCCTCGTTCGAGCTCTGCGGCTCGAGGGCGCGGGCGGCAAGGACTTTGGGGTCGAGACGGCCCAGGCGCGCCTGCCGCCGACCGACGAGGACTGGGAGGCCATGTTGCAGGCCGTCATTACATAAGGAGGAGAGAGAGAGAGAGAGAGAGAGAGAGAGAGAGAGGTGGATCTCAATTCGCACCAGCAGCAGCAGAGGTCGTAAATAGTTCGAGCGGGCGGTCGAGGGTTTCGCGGAGCACAAAACGCGTCGCGAGGGCCGAGGAGAGGGCGAGGGTTGCGGAAATGGCGTGCTCCCGGGGAAGCATGCCGACGAGGGGGGCGGCGACCCCCATCACCTTTCCGCAGCAATTGCAGACCCCGAGGCCCGCCGCGCGGACGCTCGCGGGAAAAATTTCGGGACCGAGGATCCAGACCGCGGCGAAGGCGCCCGTCGCGCCAAAGCGCGCGACCAACGTCGCTTCCGCGAAATGTCCCCCCGCGGCCACCAGAAAGAAGGCAGCCTGGGTGCCGCGGCGGCCGCACCAGGAACGCTCAACAAGCCACGCGCAGGCCGCGTACGCCGGGAGATCGGCGAGGGCGAGGAGCACGTTCTGCCGGACGACCCCGTCCGCCGTCGCGTCAAAGTTAAGCGAGTAGTACAACACGACCGCGCTGCACCAGGACCACGCGAGGGCGGCCAATTCTGGGCTCCAGACCTCGGCGCAGCCCCCCTTAGCTGCGCGTTCGTCGTCGGGAAAACCGACCTCGTCGATGGCGGCGAGGGCCTCGGAATCCGACGCGCGGGCCAACGCCTTGAGGGCGTCCCGCGCCTCGTCGGCCCGCGCGCAGCACGCGAGGAACTGCGGGGACTCGGGGAGGCCTCTCAGCACCACGGCGCACGCGATCGCCGGAAGGCTCGCGGCGGCGCCGAGGGCGCGCCACCGAACGATAAAACGCGACGAGACCGCGAGGCCTGCCTGCCCGAGGAGAGAGAACGACGCCTGTTGGAGAGCGTTGAACACCGCGCGCTTGTGCCGCGGCGAGACCTCCAGCAGGTACGGAAGCGCGGTCGCCGAGACGCCGCCCGCGGCGACGCCGACGATCGCTCGCGCGACGCCGTACGCGACGACCGAACCGCTCGATGCCTCGGCGACGCACCCGACTACGCCTAGCCACAGCGACGCGCGGAGCGCGAGGTGCCGCCCGCGCGCGTCGCTGAGATCCCCCCACGCGGGGCACGACACCCCGACCGCGAGGAAGGTCAAGCTCGTCAAACCGTTGAACACACCCTCGGAGATGTCCAACGCCTCCATGACGCCGCGCTTCGTGAACACCGGCGTCAGTTGCCACCACGCCAGACATATCCCAAAGCTCAGGGTCGTCGCCAACACGGCGCGGACGTGGGTCGAGCTCACCTGCATCTCGACCTCCACCGATCCATTTTCCCCTTCTTGGACAACCTCGTATTCCATAATTGTTAAGAGAGGGTTCAAGATCAGAAGAAGCTCTTCGAGGTTATAATAGAGGTAGACGTCGATGGTGGCATCGCAACTCTGTGGTTAGTTAGAATAGAGGGCCTCCACTCGTGTGTACGTACTATAAGGTTAAGTCTCCCTCAAAAGACGATCAAGTTCGGGGGGGTCTAGGACGAGGGAGCGGCGCGCCTCGTAGAATGCGTCGAGGAGGCGGACGTCGCCCCGGCGGAGGTCCTCGAGGAGACGCGCCCAAACGTGGCGTTTCGCCGTTACGTCGTCGTCGCCAGGGAGCCACGGGTGCCAGACGATGGGCGCGCGGGGGATGGGATGGTCGGAGTTGCAGCGAGCGAAGTCGTCGTACGGCAGCAGCTCGATTCCCCCGCGTGGTCCCAAGCCAGCGTCGTAGAGTGCGTTGAGGGCGACCTGGTCGTCGCCAAGGGAGGCTGTCGCTCGGAGCCACCTCTCGACGAAGGCGAGGTTGTCGGCCGTAGGGTCCAGCCTGTAAAAGCCGCAACAGAGCGCGAATTGCTTGCGACCCTTCCCCAAGCCGTGGTCGGTCGAGAACACCGCCGCCGCCGCGGTGCCACCAAAGTCCCTCGAATCCCGGGGGTCGCGCAGCCAGAAGGCGTCGACGTCAGAGTGGATGACGGGCTTTCCTTCGCGCAAACAAGACCGCACGGCCTCGAGGCGCCGCAGCCAAATCTCCTCGCGCGTCGCCGCGCTGGCGCGCACGACGCGGCACCGTTTCAGCTCAACGTCGTCGTCGAGGCACACGCAGACCACCTCGAGGTCCGAGGGGACGAGATCGATCCACAGCTCGAAGACCGGGAGGTAGCTCCGCGAGACGCAGGTCACCACAACAAGTTGCGCGATTCGCAACGGTCCGCGCAAGTCGCGGACGCGTCCCTCGGCGCGGCGTCCGGTCGACGCGTCCAAGGGGATTCCATCGCCCACGCGCTTCGCGAGCTCCTCGACGCTCGCGTCCAGCCACTTCCCGCGAGCGGTCACCGAGAACGACTTATTATTCTTCCACACTACTACGTTCATTAATATTACCCTGCGGTCAAGGCCGTCGTCGACTACTAACTAGTTGGCGGACCTATGCTAGAACTACTACGAAACCATGGCGTCCATATATATCGCTAGCGTCGTCGTCGTGGTGGTGCTCCTCACTCGAGGTTGGTGTTGTCGTGGAGGTATTTTTGGTACTTGTCCTTGGCCTCGCGCTCGAGCTCGGGATCAACCTTGCCCGAGAGCGGGTCGGTTCCGAGGGGTCGTCGGAAGAGAAAGATGTGGCGCTCAGGCCTGCGAGGCGTCACAGCATCGCGCGCGACACGCGCACCGGTGGATCATGTAGTGCTGCCAGCCGCGGGACATCTGGATGCCCGCCGCGCGCCATTCCTGCTCGCTCATGAGCACCGACTTTGGCAGCGTCTTCGCGAGTTCCTTCGGCAGAATCACGTGCCGGTACTCGTAGTTCTCGTCGCCTAAAAGCGCCTCAGACACGCGAGGACCCACGACTCACTGTACTTCTCAGAGTACTCGATGCGCGAGATCAGGTCCGAGTTAACCATCGCCTTTACACACTGACTTACACACCAGTTGGCGGTTTATACGGTGGGCTTTATTTAAACTCCACCCCCCTTTCAACGACTTTTCCCCCGATTTTCGGCACTTTCCGATTCTATACTATCGAAGAACATAATACAAGAATCGAGTGGGGGGGGGATCATGACATGAATGAAAACTTGTACCACTACTACTAGGCGGGCTGTTGCTTGCGCTCGTCGTCCTGGTCGTCTGCGTTGTCGTCGCCGGTGCGGCGAAAGCCGAAGATGCGGCGGCGACGCCTCCTCCAGGCGGCGATGATGCTGGTGGATCGGCCTTTCACGGCTGCGAGGGTCGATGCGCGGAGGAGGTCGTCGTCGAAGACAGCGATCTCCGCGGCGGTGAGGGCGCGAGTCCGGCGGTAGACGGGTCGTCCTCGAAATCGGAGGTCTCGCTGCGTGACCTCCTGCTGGTAGACGCCGTCGTAGTCGGCCGGCGGCCTCGAGAGGAGATGCATCCCGTTGGTTTCATCGCGCACCGTAATGTCCAAGACGGCGCCGGCGGCGGAGGCCCACTCGGTGCAGGAGGCGGGCGAGGCGTAGTCGCCGCGCGAGCACGCGACGTGGGCCGTGCTGTCGGGGAAAAAGGGCGTCACGCGCCAGCCCTTGCGTCGTCGGTCGGGGCGGAAAACCAGAAAGTAGTCAGCGAGATCGTCTTCGCCTTGGACTTCGGTCGATAATTCTGCTAGGAGGTGGTCCAAGGCGCGACGCAATTCGACGAAGGCGTGGAGCTTGTCGCCCGGTTCGTTTCGCGCGAGAATTTGTCCGAGGCGGTCGTCGGAGGACGCGTACCGCGACAAGAACAGCCGCAGCGTCCGGATCCCGCTGCTCACGTCGCGGGCGTTCCACTGCGCTTGCGCTTGGGCGACTGCCTCGCGCGCCGCTCGGACCAACGCGTTCTTCTTCAACGGCTCTTCGAGCGCGGCGCTGATGCACGTCGACGACGAGGACCGAAGCGAAGCCATTTGCAGGAGCCGAATGGCCTGGGGCAGCCGGCGCATCGATCCCTGCTGCTGGTGGGAAGAACTCGACATATTATTATTACAATCTCTCTTGAGAAGGAAAATCGACCGAATCTTCTTCTTCTAGAAATCAAAACATGGTGATGTTCTGGAGAGTTATTTATTATTTATTCACTTACTATCGCGTCGTCGAGAGAATAAGGGAGACGCCTATCATCGAGTCGCGCGTCACGAGGCGGGCCAAATCGCGTTCGTCGTCCCGGAGGTCCACGCCGGGCGGGGGCTCGGGCAAGACGAGGTAGCGGCAGTCGGCCGTGGCGTCGTGGACCTTGATGTGGGTCGAGGCCGGGAGGTCGAGGCCAAAGTCGGATTTGAGGAGTTCCCGCGGATCGCGGATGGCGCGCGCGCGATACTTGACGTCCTTGTACCAAGAGGGGCTAATCCCGAGGAGGGTGATGGGGTAGCAGGAACAGAGAGTGCAGACGGCGAGGTTCTTGAGGCCGGGCTCGTCGGCGACGACGACGAGTTTTGTTGGAGCCGTTGAATTGGTGGCGTCGACGCCGAACTCGTCCGCAAGAGCGGCCTGCGCGTCGTCGAGGAGTCTTCGCTTGAACTCGGGGGACTTCCAGGCCCGCGCAACGACGCGCGGGCCGATCGAGTCGGGCGTCGCGGGCGCGGCGAGGCGCTCGACCTCCTCGATAGCTTTCCGCAGGTCGGCGAGTTCGACGTGTCCGTTCGCGGCCAGCGTTCGCACCAGAGCACCCGTCAGCCGCTCCCCCGGGGTCTCGGGGGCCTGCTTTTCGACGGCGCGGAGCTCCGTCTCGTAGCGCGACGGGTGCTCGTGGTCGTCGTGATGATGATGATGATGATGATCTGGGGTCGTCGTTTTCGTTTTCGTTTTCGTTTTCGCGAAGAGAAGATCGCCTCCCCCCGAAGAAGAAGGGTCGTCGTCTTCCGACCGTTCGAGCCAGCCTTGGTAAATTTCGGCCGTAACCGTCGCGTTTCCCTCCCAGCCCAAGGCCGCGTGCGCGAAGCGCACCGTGTAGAGCGGCATCGCGCCGGGAGTGCCCCGGAAGGCGAGGAATTCCGGGTCGTCGAAGGTACCGCGGTAGCGTTCGACGACGCCGACGGCGCCGAAGACGTAGCCCGGCACCCGGACGTGGGGCTTGCGCCACCGGCACAAACTCGAGTCGTCGCGCTTGACGCGCACGACGTCGCCCTCCTGGAAGGCGGGCTCGTGGGTGCTCTGTTGATTCGCCGCGCCGCCGAGCGCAGAGTTTAGCTCGTCCTCGAGGACGTAGCCGCGCGCGAGCGAGGCCGTTGCCATCGAAGCCGCCCACTTTGAGTAGTAGGACCACGCGGCATACCGGTGCGCGTCCAAGGCCTCGATACCGGACCGGAGCTCGTCGACCTTGAGCTTGCGCTGCGCGACGAGGTACACGAGGAGCGCGTGCGTCTCAACCTCCCATCGCTCGAGGGGCTTCTCGGTCAACTCGAGCGGGCCGCTCAACTGTACACCGCCCACGTCGAAGGGCCGCGTCGCCCACTGCCCCGCGCCGTCCTCGATTGGTAGGAGCAATGATGCAAGACGCCGCCGCCGCCCCAACAACAAAAAAAAACTCCTCCTCCGAAACAACATCATCAAAGATCAAGTTGTGCCGAAAGGACCGGAACTGGAACTACCTCCCCTCTCGCCGAGACTCGGGGGCGGCGGTGCCTGTGCGAAACGAACCAGCTCCCGTGGGGGACGAGGGCGGCCGCGGCGCGGGAGCGGGGGAGGCTTAGAGCGAGGAGGTGGGCGCGGCCGGCGGCGGCGGCGAGGACTTTGTGGGTCGCGAGGGGCCAGACCGGCCAGGGGGCAGAGACGCGGGGCTGGCTCAGGAGGGTTTCGTCGCGGCCCCAGGCAAAGAGGCCGCCGTCGTCGTCGAGGGCAGCGGCAAACGCCTCGCCCGCGCCGATCCACACGACGTCGCGCAACCCCTCGACGGGCCTGGTGGCTCGAGAATCTGCGGTGGTGGTGGTGAGGATCTCCACGACGCGGCCCGCGTCGGTGAGCGCGAGAAAGGAATTGTCTTTGTCGTCGAAAGCGGCGGCGGCGATCTGGACGACGCGGTGGTACGGGAGGAGTCGAGTCGGTTTTCGGGAGGAGGTGTTTGCCCTGAGGAGGAGGAGGAGGAGCTTTCCGTCCGCGGTGACGGCGGCGGTCCTGGCGGGCGCCACGCGCGCAACCTGGAGCACCGCGCTCCCCCAAACGAAGGAACCGCGAGTCGACGCGACGTCGCGCGCCGTTCCGGGAACGCGGAAGAGGCGTTCGCGGCCTCGCGAGTACCGGACCACGACCACGAGGCCCTCGAGGACCTCGATGTCGACAGGTTCCTCCTCCTCCTCCTCCTCCGGCAGCGCGTCGCACTCCAATTGAACCGGCTCCGGGCGACCCTCGCCCCACGCGAAGACTCTGCCGTCGGCGTAGGCGCACGCCGAGGCGTCGCCGCGCGCGTCGATTCGCGAGACGTTCTGCTGATCCGACAACAAAACGCGGCACGGCGCGCGCCGGGGCTGGCAGTCGCCGAGGCCGAGCTGACCGCGGGCCCCGTTTCCCCAGGCGTCGAGCGTAGCCGTCCGCGAGACCGCGAGGTCGCGGCCGCCAGGAACCCACGACCGCGGAGAGGCTCGCCACAGCTCGTCGGAGAGGACGAGGGCCGCCAGGGACCGGCAGCAGCACCCGAGGGCCCCGCGGTTCGGGAGTCGCGCGAGCACCGTCGTCGGCAGCGCGGCGAGCCTGGGGATCCTCGTCTCGGTCCGGTCTCCGCGTACGGGCGCGAGCGCCGAGACCGCGACTAACGAATCGTCCGAGCTGTCGCTCGCGTAGCCCTCCTTGTGGAGCCCGCCCACCGGGCACACGGTCAGCCAGCCGCCGGCCGCGAGGTGCGCGCGCGCCGCCCCCGATCCCAGGCGCGCGAGGAGGTCGAGCCGCTCGCGTAGAGCGTCGGCCTGGCGCCCGAGCGCCTTGCGCGCGACCGCCGACAACCCGCACCTCGTGGGCGTCGACACGGCCAGCGGTTCCCCCGTGCCCGCGGGAGGTCGCACGAGCATCGCGATCTCCTCGCGTGCCTCGGGCCGCCGCGCGGCGGCGGCCGTCTTACACCACGACCTCTCGAGTCCGTCGACGACCGACGGCTCTCGCGCGTCGAGCCCCCGCGCCGCGCGCTCGAAGTGACTCGCGTCGCGCGAAGCGATGGGAGCGGGCGAAACCCGCGCGAGCGCCTCGAGACCCGCGCGCTCCGATTCGCGCCACCGACGCACTTCGCGGTCGCGCAGGAGCTTCTGCTCCCACGCAGCCTCCGCCGACCGCCGCTCCGCTTGACTCCGGGGGGCGATCTCGCCGCACGACGCGAAGAACAGCGTCAGCTCCGAGACCGACCACTCGACCGCCTCCTCCGGCACTTGGAGCTCCCTGCAGTTGGGGTACTCTTCGCGCAACGCATCGACCCGCCGCACATCCATGACTTGCTACATACAACAAGCCCACCACCAACAGGGTTAGTTTATTACAGCCAGGCAAAAAAGCGACACAACGATGCTCGGCGGCTCGGCGTATTATAAGGGGTTGCATGCCGGCTGTGACTCGCTCGGTGTGTTTCACGTATTGGGAAAGTATCGGCTGTCCGAAGAGCGGTGTCCAAAGACTGGTCGTCACGTCAGACGCTCATGTCAATAAAAAACCTGGTGAGACTCGCTCTGCATCGCATCGGGATAAAATGCCGCCGACGTGTTCTCCGTGTACGCTTTGCGAGACTACATAGCCGTCGACCTTGTTTTTGCGCCGCAGCAGTCTTTCAGCTGCTGGAGCGTCGGACCTTCGCGCGGAGATACGGCGGACGTTCGCTGATCATGTTTGGGGTCCTTTGGGCTGTAGTGCACGCGCAACAGACATCTGGTCGTCCGAGAAACAAAATGGGATATGGGCATTCTTTGTATTTTACGAAGGTGACTCTTCTTCACTGCTGTCGCGGCTTAATGACAATAATAAATAATAGGTCGCGCAAAAAAAATAAAGTCTTCAACATAAAAAACGAGCGCGCGACTCGTTGTCTGTCATTTCCGCCGATTTAGGAGACGACGAATCGCGGTGCGGCTTTTGGAACGGGGGGGCACTGAAGTTCTCGGGCGCTAGCGCGTCGCGATGATCGACTCAATCATATGCATGCGCGGGTGTTGTCGGTTCATTCGTTCTGTACGTGGAGGCGGAGGCCTTTACCATACATCATAGCGACGACGACGACGACGACGACGACGTGAAGGTTATCAGGATGTGCTTTTTCGCGAGGAAACGAGACAATGTTCGCACTGGGTGTCGTCGTTGTGATGCGAATCACGGCGGTCCTGAGGACGACGTAGCACTTTTCGAATGCAAATGATATGGCACCCCCTTTTTCCGAACAACGTCGTCACGCTGCGAACGATGATACGCCTCGTCTCATCACGCAGCTAGCAAGATGGGGTATGGAAGTTCACGCGCGCGGCCGCCAAGCAGCGTCAAAATCCGAGAGAGACTTTCCGTTTCGAAGCAAGGCACTCTCTATAATGACCCGGCAAGCTTCGATGGTGCTCACCTCTCTCTCTCTCTCTCTCTCTCTCTCTCTCCGACTAGCGCAGACGTAGGTGACGCCGGATGCATTGTAGGTAAGTAGTAAGCTATAGTCTTTAGGCAGAGAGGAGGAGAGCGGCGACGGCGCAGAGGAGGGTGATGCCGACGAGATCGGCGACCGTGGTGAGGAGCGGGGCGGCGCCGTTGGCGGGATCGGCCCCCGTGCGGTCGATGACGATCGAGAAGGCTACCCCAATAAAAATGGCGAGGTTGACCATGAGGAAGACGGCGATCGAGATTGCCCCGGCCTCTTTGATCTTCGAGGGGTACTGCAGCAAGACGCGGAGGAAGGCCAGAACGGCGAGGAGGGTCCCCGTGACGAGGGCCAGGAGCGTCTCGCGTCGCACGAGTTTGTGGAGCTTGTGGGAATCGAAAGTGCCTCGGCTGAGGGCGCGGGTCGTCATGACCCCCGGTTGATTCCCGGCGTTCCCCCCGGTGCCCACGATCATCGGCACGAAGAATGCGATCACGAGGTGCTTGTCCAGGAGGTTCTCGAAGGTGCCCATGATGAGGGCCGCGGAGCTCTGGAGCAAAAGGAGGCCGACGAGCCAGGGGAGTCTGTCGCGGAGGAGCCTCGTGTAGGATGTTGCAAAATATTCTTCGAAGGACCCGGCCTCCCGTTTCCCGAGCTGCTCTTCGACCGCTTCCAACTGCTGCCGAAGCTCGAAGGCCCGCTTTTCGAGGTCCTCGGGCTCGTCCAACTCGGCGCTTCGGCTCCCCAACGGGGTCACTTGGACGACCGTCTGCACTTCCATGGCCTCCATAATAGTAAAGACGCTACAAATATTTCACGTCACTTATGACGTCACCGACGGCGCAGCTCCTGGCCGATGTGGCGGCTCGAGCGTCCGAGACGCCGCAATTGGGGCTCGCCGTCGCCAAGCTCGAATCCCTGAGCGACGAAGACCTCGAGGCCTGGGGCGCGCTCGCCGAGCGCCGCGCGCGCAAGGCGCGAGCCCTCGCCATCGCCCTCGAGGGACACCCGCCCCTCTGCAGGGAGGCCCCAAAAAAAATCGAGCTCGAGGCTGCGCGCTGCGCGTGCGAGCGTTTCGAGCGCGCCGCCGAGGATGCCGCCGACGTGGTGCGTCGGGACGAGCGGGAAATCGCGGCACAACGCGAGCGATTCGACGCCAACGTCACGGCGGAGCTCGAGCGCGCGCGCGACGCGCACCAGGCCCGCCTCGACCGCCTCTGCGAGGCCGCGGTCCGCGAGGCCGACCGCCTCGACGCGCTCTTCGGCACTACGCACCCCGCCAGCCACGACCTGAGCCGCGAAGTTGAGGACCTCTACCGACGCGCCGAAGCGGCTTACGCTGCCCTCCCCCCCTCGTCCCCCCTCGCCCTCGCCGTCCTCGAGGCCCGAGAAACGAACGCGCGCCTCGAGGTTCGGCTCCGCGAGGCAAAGGATCGCGCGGTCCGGTTCGCGGCCGACGCCCACGCCGAGCGCCAGCGCCTCAAGGCCACCATCGCGGCCCACCTCTCCCGCACCCTCGACACCCACATCAGCTCTTTTTCTCGTACCGCTGCTTGAGGGCGCGGTACTTTTTGAGTTGGACCACACCAATCATCTCGTCGAGCATGTACCGCCCAAACTTTACGGCGCGCTTGAGCTCGTCGCCCTCGGCATCTCGGTGCTTTCGGAACCCCTCCTTCGCCTTGCGCCGAACGTGTTCGAGGCCCGTCGGGTAGTCCTTCCCCGCTGTCAGCAGCTTCTTGTAGAGATCGCGGACGAGCGGATGCATTGTGGTTCCGTTATCTAACGGGGATGCATTGTTGTTCCGTTATCTAACGGACTCATCATCCCAAAAGTTGTAGCAAGAATTTCTATCCACCGAGACTATTACGCTCAGCAGTATTGGTGTATCGTGAAGAAGCTCCCGGTGTGTGGGACAGCATTGTTTTTTTCGATGGTGATCCTGCGGCGTCGCCTCGAAGAAGAAGAAGATAGGAGTTGGGAGCCGCTCGCGACATTGGGGGGGACTGGTGGCGAGTTCGGCGTCTCGCTGTCCGGCTCGGGCAACCTCCTCGCCGTTGGGGCCGCCGCCGACAACGCGGTCCATTTGTACCGTCTGGAGTCCACCACCAATTGGACCTTCGTGCAGACCCTCGCCTTTGACGACGACAGGTTTGGGCGCTCGTGCGCGCTCGAAGGCACGAATCTCGCCGTGGGCTCGGTCAATAGCACCTACGTCTTCGCGCGACAGGACGATACCGACGGTCCTTGGACTTTCCAGCAAAAACTCGAGGTGGCCAACGGGACTGCGTCAGAGTTTGGGGCGACCGTGTCGCTGTCGGCGTCGTGGCTCGCGGTAGGGGCTCCGGGTGCTGGCCGAGCCTACGTGTACCGGCAGGAGGAGTCGACGTGGGTGTTGGACGCGGAATTGGCCGGCGAGGACGAAGACGGTCGCTTTGGTGCCTCGTGCGCTCTCGCGACCAACGCCGACGTCGTCGTGTGCGGCGCCCCGCGCGACGACTCCTGCGCAGGCGACTGCGAGGGGATCGCGCACGTCTACGCCCTCGACGACGACGGCGAGTGGACGCGCGAGGCCTCGCTTCCGACGAACGGCATCGCTGCCGGCCAATACTTCGGTTCGACCTGCGCTGTTTCGGCCGACGGCACGGTCGCCGTGGTTGGGGACAGCAGCAGCGAGATGACCTTGATTTTTCGCGGCGTCGGGGGAACGTGGTTCTTGGAAGACTCGGTCGAATCGCCCAAATCTGGCGGGTCAGAATCCTTTGGACGCGCGACCGGGATCCTCGGTGACGTCCTCGTCGTCGGGGCGCAAGGCACCGCGTGCATCTTCGAATCAGGGACCACCACCGAGACCTGGTTCCTCGCCGCCTCCCTCGAGCCGGAGACCTCGTCGCCTCGTTTCGGCACGGCCCTCGCGCTCGCCGACAACTTCGTCGCGGTGGGCGCGCCCGACGCTCCCTCGTACGACGAGGACGGCTTCCTCGTCGCCGATTCCGGGGCTGTCTTCGCGTGGCGACCGACCTCAGACCCGACTTATAACCCGTCGTGGTGGCAACCGACGCCCTCCTCCACGATTGTACCGCTGGCAACGCGCCCGCCGACGGCCCTTCCGACCGCGTCGCCGTCGATCTCGCTGACCACCGCACCGAGTGCCGCCAAACCAACACTCGCGCCGACTTCCGCGGCAACTAACTTCCATCCATCTGCCTCGCCAACTCTCCTTCTTGATCCGAGGGGATCTGCCGGTGGCGGCGGCGACGGGGGTTCCGGGACATCGTTGAGCCAGGGTGCTTTCATCATGATTGTCGTGGTGATCGCCTGCATCATCGTGATCGTCTTCACTCTCTACACGCGAATCCTACCCTGTCGCGAGAAACCCATCCAGCGGTGGTCCATGATTCGCCATCGCGCGACGAGTTCGCGGCGACTCGACGCGAGGCGGCCCCCGATGATGTAGGGATCGCGACGTCTAACTACCGCGCGATCGACAACCCGGTCGCGTTAAAAAATATTACTACTACCACTACTACAAGGGGTGTCGTCGTTTTTTGCGGGAGCGCTTGGTGGCGCCGAGCGTGGCGAGCTTTGACGCGCACGAGCGACACGCGCGGACCTTGACCAGTTCGCACTTGTGATCCCCGTGCTCCTCGTAGGAAAACGGAAGCTCGAAAGACCGGAGACCCTCCGCGCTATCGCACTGCTTTGCCGCGCACGACCTCTCACCGACCCCCGCGCGAACCTCTCGCTCGGTGCGCCACCGCAGTCCGCATGCACCCTCCTGCCACCGCGAAAGGTCGACGATGGCGTACTCCTTGTGGAGTCTTCTGTAGTATCGCGCGGCCATCCGCGTCTCCCACGAACTCCAACACTCCCGGTCCCTCTCATCGTCGCGCACAAACTCGTGGGCCCGCGCCAACGCCTCCCCATCAGTCCGAGACATCACCACTCGAACGCTTACCACTGTCGCTTTTGTTCGCTTTTCGTGTCGACAACCACAAAATCGCGTCCGCGAGTTGCGGGCGTTTGGTTGCGACACCTAGACCGATCGATGACAACGTCCGGTTAGGGCTGCGGAATATGAAGAAGACGAGGGGATTGGAACTCGGTGTACAGTAGACTGGATTGATCGGTGCGCCACACTGTGTCATCATCATCATCTCCAAGATCGTCGGTCCGAGCTTGGCTGGCCAGCTCAAGGTGGTTCTCTAATGGGCGGGCCACTTTCCTTGAGCCGCCGCCGTGATCTCGATGATTTTCAGGACAGGGTGTCTGTCCGTGGGGCAGAGGCGCTCGTTCAGCCGTAACGAGTGTCTCCGCGCGGAGGACGCGAAAGCAGCGGGCTGGTCAACTCGAGATAATAATTAAATGGGCGCGCGCTCCAAAGCGGGACCATCCATTCCATCCCTACGGTTGTTGCTTGTTGAGAGGAAGCATCACTCAGGCGATGTTGTTGTGGTTAGAAAACTCAACCCAAATCCCCCCAAAAAAAAATAAGGGCCGCTCGACTCGGGAATAATGTAACTTACTACTGGTCGATGACGGTCGCAGGCTTGAGGACTTCGGGCTTGAGGAGAGGTTTGGTGCGGAGGAGAAGGTTCTGGGCGCCGTTGTCGGTGACGGCGGTGAACTTAAGGGAGGCCTTGGCCTTGTTCTGAAAGAACTTCATGTGGTCGGCGATGGCGAAGTTGAGGACGACCTTGCCGACGTCGTTGCGGACCACAACGCGGCGGGCCTTGGTTTCCTTGTGCTCCATGACGCGGAGGAGGCCCTTGCCGAGGTCGCGCCACGTCGGACCAGCGTCGTCGTCGCGGTCTAGGCGGCGAATCGCCGCGCGGGCTTCGGCGACCTGAATCTCGTCGCCGTCGTCGGCGCGGATGACCTCGCTCGGTTTCTCGCGGGGCATGGCGTCGTCGTCCCCCGCGGCCGCCGGCTGCTCCTGTTGAGGCTGGGGAAATAGCAGCGGCGGCGCCTTTTTCGGGGCAGGCCTGTCGGCCTGGGCTTGCTTGATGAGGGGCTCGACGTAGCGCAGGTAGTCGCGGACGCCCTCGGTCCAGGGCACCGAGAGCGCTTTCGACTGCTGTTTCCGGATCCAGTCGGCGAAGGCCCGGTTACACCTCTTAAGTTTCTCCGACGCCGAGTCGGGTTTGCGATCGCCGAATATCGACCGCCCGCCCTCGGCCGGCTTGAGCTGGATCGACGCAAACGGATTCGGCGGCGGCGCGCCCCCGAACAACGGCTTGTCCGGTTTCGCGTCGCCAAATCTACTACTGCCGAACTTGTCGCTCACGGAGACGATCTTGCGCGATCTCATGACGTCGGCCGACGCGCGCAGGAACGTCCCGGCCTCCGAGCTTTCCTTCTCCGCATCGTAATCCTCGCGACGAATCTGCGAGTTCTCGCTCCGCCGCTTGCTCGACGACGCGAACATCGTCGAGCCGTTGAAGGCTCGACGACCGTTGGGAGCCGTTGAGATGACCAACCCGATCGCCGCCGCGTGTCGCGACCTCTACGCGCGCTACACCAAATGTTTCAACGCCCAAACCTGGGAGTGGGGCCGCGCATCGGGCGACATACCCGACGATTGCGAGGGTGCCTTCGACGACCTCCGCGACTGCATCAACGCCGCCGTTTCTCGACGACGACGAGACAGCAACACCCCCCCAGAGGACACGGCGAGAGCGAGACCTGGCAATGAATGAATGAATGAATGAAGACGCACATGTCGCGCGCGATGATGATGATGAAGAAAAAGATCGCGCCTTGGATGGCTTGTGTTGTTATATATTCCCTGGTGGCCTGGTCTGCGACACGATTTTGACGCGAAGATATAGGAAGCGCCGCTTCAAGCGATATATTATATTGTTATGCGAGCCGGTGTTGTTTGTCGTGCGTGCTACTGCGATCGTGACGACGTCTCGACGACGATGATGTACCTAGGAAGTAAAGTCGCCATCGGGTTGTTGTTGCGAAGGATACCTACCCCCTATAGGAGGATATGAACACAGATGGGTTGCAGCCAGGTGAACGGAAAGGTTCGTTTCCATTTTGGGGCCCGTTGGGCAGCCAGCAGCCAACCTCGGCAATTCGGGCTGTTTGCGTAATTGGCCGACGATGGATGAGCTGCTGCTCAAGTCGCAGAGAGCGGCCCGCAGCGAACTGCTCGCGACACAGGCGGCGGCGCGGGAGGCGTTCGAGGCGCAGTGCGCGTCTGAGCTGGAGCACAAGCGGCCGCGGTCTGCCGCATTGTTCTTCTCGGCCGCTGCCGAATTTAGCGGCGTGGTGTTGTTCTTCGACATCGAGGAGCTGTGTTTGAGCGCCCCGACAAGCCGCCGCTTCGCGCGGCACGCAGTGGCGGCGCCGACCTGGCCGACGCTCGTGCTCCACCGGTTTCCGTGGCTTAGGGAACTTCTGGGGTCGGAAAGGATACGATCGACCTCGATCCTCGAGTACCGGAATTTGTGCCGGCGCCAGGTGCGGGCGAAGCACGCCGACCTTTCGCACCTCGACGCTGGACCGCTCCGCGAGTCGGTTTTGACGTGGCGACCCTGCCGCGATCATTCAGACGGCGACGCGTTTCTCGAAGACGTCGTAGTCTCGGTCAACCTCGACGTTGGCGGGGCGACGGTCTTCGAGGCCTCGGCGCCGCCGCGATTCAACGACAACGAGCAGCTTGTTGTGGGTCCCTTCTGGACGCACCGGACCTGTCCGCCCGCCATCGAAGGCCCCGAGAATCACCTCCGCCTGACGATTTACGTTTCCCGCCGCTCCTTGCTCTCGACCGTCAAGATATACGCCGCGCAAGCGACCACCAAATCCGATGATGAGGAGGGCGACGGCGCTCGTGTCTTTTTTCGACACACAAAGGCCCCTTCCGTCAGTCCCGTCGTCCAGGACCTCCTCAGGCTCGCCCCCACCCTCTGCGTCTCCGACGGCCAGATCAGATTCGGAGCCTACCGGTACCCCCCCTTCTGTTTCGCCTGCGAGCGCCAGGCCGCACGCGACCCCGACGAATATCGACCCCGTTTCGCCGAGGTCTTCACGCTCGACCCACCAGCCCTCGTCACCTACCTTCGATTCGAGCTTCCGTGGTAATCAAATCCCTTTTGTTTGTTCATACCCCAGAGTGTGGGTTTGGAGTTTTTCTACTTTTTGGGGCAGACCCCAGTCATGCTTGTTCACGAGATGCGGTCGCCTCCCACGACCCTCCTTGCCCGCGCAAGTCAACTCACTCACTCACTCACTCACTTACTAGGAGGATAGGGTGCTGCTCGGTATCCAGGCGAGCCCTCGCTCCCGAATACATCCAGGCGAGCCCTCTATGCATTCTCGGTGGGCCGATCGGTGGGTCGGTCGTTGCACCCAAACCAAGGTGAGGGTTTTCTGAAGGATTCTTGGTGTCAAGGTCCGAAATTCACTTCAAAGCTTCTGAAGCTTATTCGCTGGCGCCAACGGAATCGTCAGTTTAAGTTTCCTGTCGGAATCTTTTTTTTAGTCTCCTCGTTCAAGGAAAAACTTGCGTTGACTTGAAAAAAACTCACTCCACGAGACGGCTAGGGGTGTATCCAGAATTCTTGGGTCTTCACTACTGGCGGCTCATTTCCGCTCGGAACGTGTCTTCGTTGGCCAGGAGCCAATCGCGGAGTTGGGTGAGTGCCCTGCCACGGTGGGATATCGCGTTCTTGTCGCATACGGCCATCTCGGCGTACGTGAGACCGCCCGACTCGGTCGGTTCGAAGACTGGGTCCCAACCGAACTGGTTGTCCCCTCGCGGAGGCACGATGGAGCCGTGGGTCCGGCCATCAAACAACCGTACGGGTTTTCCGGGTCCCGCGCACAGGGCGAAGAGGCATTGCGCGTAGGCCGTCTTGTCGTCATAGGCCGCGAGCATTTTGTTCAAGCCATCGTGGCCTAACTTGGCGAGAAACCATTTTATGTAGGGCCCCGGGAGGCCTCGCAGCGCGTTGAAGCACAAGAGCGTATCCTCGCATATGACGGCGCCGTTCGCCGCTTGGGCGGCGAGCCGGCATTTTTCTCGCGCGATATCCTCGGGTTCGCCCTGAAGCTCCGGGAGATCTAGCTTTCGGCTAGCGATTGAGAGCGGGGACCCCCTGAGGATCGCGACGACCTCCTCCAACTTCTTGGCGTTGCCCGTCACAAACGTGATGCGCGGTGGTGCGGCCATCTGGGGTTTTCTTTCTTTTTTTCTTTCTTTCTTTCTTTCCAAAAAAGATCAATCCTAACCCCAAAAAGAAGAAGAAGTCAAACAGGATTCGCGGAACACAGTCCGAACGTTCTCGCGTCATCGGGTGTAAAAAATTGATCGATTTGAATTTGACAGTTGTGATACTTCGAAAAAACCCACATGTCCTGTCATATCCTGTTCTGTTCTGTCCTGTCCTGTCCTGTCCTGTCGTCGTGGGCCGAAGGGCGAGAAGGCGGAAAAAGGCGGCGGCTGCTTGGGGGGGGGGAGGGCGTCTGCTCCTGTGGGGGATATGTTCCTTGCTGATGTGTGCAATCTGAGTCTTGCTGTGGTGAGGGCAGCGAGGTCGGTCGCTCTAGAAGACGACCTCGCAGGGCCCATGGTGTCGGATGCGCTGGCGGCGGTCGAAACCGGCGCAGGCGGCGGCGGCGGCGGAAGATGTGGCGGCGTCGTCGATCGAGTCGAAGGTTCGGCGGCGGCGGGAGTTCCCCCCCGCTTCCTCATCCTCTTCTCGCGGGTGGTGGTGGTGGTGGACGTCGTCGTCGGTCTCGTCGCGGTCGACGCGGACGGTCGCGTCGTCGTCGGCCGCGGGCATCGCCCGGTCCTTGTCGAGGATGTCGGCCGCGGCCGTGAGAAGCGCGAGGCCGCGCTGTTGTTCGTCTTCCCCGCGACGGGGGGGGAGGGCGTAGGGCGCGTGACAAAAAGGGACCGGCGGTCGCAGGTCGTCCTCGTCCTTGCGGAGCTTCTTGAAGTACTTCTGAGCGTGAGAGCGCACCTGAATCACGGTTCTCGTTCCCACGTGTTGCGCGATCCGGATCCACTTCCGCCTTCCAAACTTTTCTAGGCCCTCAACGAATCGCTTGTGCTCCGCCATCGACCACCGACCGCTTTCGAGCTTGGCCGGCGCGTCCTCCTCGTCCAGCGATCCGTGGTCGGCCTCGGGCGTCACGGCGCCGCTTAGGGGCGGATTCGTCCGTCCCGCCGCAGTATCAAGCCCGCGAGACGCCGACGTCCCCGACGTCCCCTCCGATACCTTCGGCGTACCCTCCGCGCCCGCCGCTCTCACTTCTCCCTCTACCCACTCGCCCATCATGCCTTCTGATCCTTGGTGTCGAAGAAGAGGATCTTTGAGATCCTACGCTGAGCAGGGTTCTGCCTCGAGACAATAGTGCAAGATCAATAGAATGGCCTCTCTAAGTATGGAAAAAAAAGATGTATTCTTCAGTAGTGTGGGTATAGACGACCCGAATTTGAGGAAGAACCTCCCACCAAGTATTCGCTTCGCTTCGCTTCGCGAGAGATTCTTCCGGGGGTTAGGGAAAGTCTTCTACTCTCTGCGAACTACCAAACGGCACTTTATTCCAAGCAGAAACCGTTATCCACGCACCCACCCGATAAGCAAACAATCCCGCATTTCTCGTCGTCTTCTCGCTCACCGGTTAATACCCACGAGGAACCGACCTACCGCGATTCACGGGATTGATTGACCACACGCTCGGGATTGACGGGATTGATCACGCCTACGCGGCAAAGACAAAGTGCGCCGATGACTCACGCACCTCGAGAATGTGCTTTGTCTTTCTCCCACACGCGCCGCCATTGCCACAAGTACAACGGGAACCAGCTTGCGTGACAGTTCGTGCTCGGCACGAACACACAGAGGAAGAGAAACATGTGAAGCAGAGGGGGCGCCGGACGGCCCCTGGGAAAAGCGAGGGGCCAAGCGCGCACAGCCAGGGCGCGATCGACACACTCGGGTCGGGGAGACTCGACAACCAAGCGTCCCGCGCGAGTTAACGAAAGGCGAAGAGCAACTGGCGGTAGCGGGTCATGAAAGTTACGTGGGGCTTGGTGAAAAACCTTATTCGTAACCTATACCCACTTCCGCTTTCAAGGCATCCCTCAAATCACCACACAGCCACCACCAAGCAGTCGACCTCTACTAAAAACCTGCCACTTCATCACAATTGGTGATTTATTAACCGGCCGGCTTTTCCCGGTTATGATGCTGCCCTTTTCCGGTTATAATAACTCCGGTTATAAACTATATCGCTTTGCAGCTGTGGAAGGCTGCCGCGGTACACACTCACGCGCCGACGTCAAGCGCTCGACTGACCCCGTCCGCGGCTCGCGGGCGGTAAGGACGTTATCGGCGCGCGCGGTCTCTTCGAGCGTTGCCTCCGTCGTCGGCTGAAAGCTCTCCATCGCGTTAATTTTGCAGGACGACTGCTTCTCGCGGCTGTCGACCCACGGGTTGGCGATGCGAGCGGGTCACGAGACTATCAGCCATTTGTTAGCCGTCGCGCTGGTACACTCCTTGCGGGGAAGAGCCATTCTCTGTGGACTTGAAACGCGCCGCATCGGGGATATTTTTTCGGTGGTCCTCCTCTCGCGTTCGAGGTGATCCACGCGTGGCTCTTGCATATGCGATGGTCGACAGACCTTGCCGGAGGGGCGATGTCTCTGCGCAAATCGATGAATCGCCAATGGGTATCGTACTCGGGTGATTCCCGGCGCGCTCGAAGGGGCCGGCTCTGGATTTCACCGTCGAAATAAAGGAAGCAACGAACCACGACCTGGTTCGCGTTCGACGCGCGAACTCGGTCCGCGTTCGCTGTGGTTCGCATCCCAACAGCGCGCGAACACGAACTCGCCGCGAACGCGAACCGACTAATCGAACGCGAACCGGCAGCGAACGCGAACCAGTAGCAAACTCGAACTCGAAGCGAACGCGAACCCTGGGTTCGTTCCTTCCTTTAGGTGACCATTCTCCACGAGCGCAGCGAGGCCCGGGAGGGCGCGAGTCCCGGGACCACCATCGTCATGGACGACGAGGACATCGAGATCCTCGGCCCAGCGCGAACGCCCTCGCAGGTTTTCCTTATCCCGGACGTGTGCTCGAGCCAATTCCCCGAACGGGTCGCCGCCAAGCTCGCGCAGCTCGATTTTGTCATCGCCTCTCCGTGTCGGTTCGGCGACTCCGTCGACCGCGACGCGGCCCCTTAGCGCTTTCAGATGTCGTCGCGTGACGCGCACTCTCAGTCCGCCTCGTCGAACGGCGTCTCGCCGAGGAGGTCGTGGGTGCGAATGGACTACGACGTCTCGAGCTCCGTCTCGAGCTCCGTCTAGAGCTCTCGAGCTCGCGGCGGAAACCACGGACGGCGCGCCACAGCCAAATGTCGCGTCGTTTCAAAATGGGTCGATCTAGCACACGTCGCACAGCTTGATATCCTCCGAAAGACAACTCGTAGTCGTCCAGGCGCGTCGACGACTAGAGACAAACCACCGCACACTGAGAAATCCCACCGTGGAAATCGGATAAACAAGAACACCGCACGCCGACGAATTTCGGTGCACGTGTTGTATATCTTCAACACGTGGGCGATTATATTTCTTCGTTGAATGCGTGAAGATGTGCGTCTCAACATGCCCACACAAATTCGGATTCTCGTTAATAGTTCGAGTAACGGCAAAGGCCCACCATTGAGCGTGTCGAAACACAATACCTCTTGAAGGTTGGAACTCGACGAACATGCTGGCAAGCTCCGCTTCGCCGCAGTCGGCCATGGGGCTTTGCGGGTGATGTCCTGCAATGACTTTGGTGTCGCAGCACTTGGCCGCTTACTTGTGTTGTGCAGACGTCAGGCCCTACACTGATAGCTTCGGCCAGAACGCCCAGCTATGTCAACCTTTGGCTAGACAAATAAAACGTCGCCGCGCGGCTATGTGCGCTGCGCGTCTGCTGTCAAGAGGTATACCTCTTGAACGATGGCGGGGGCTCGCTCTGGTGGTTGCCGACTACTAAGGCGTCTTGAAGCATAGAAAAATGCGACGGAGATATTGGGGGGCACGCTACACATCGTTTTCTTCTCCCGATCCAAGATTATCTTCAGCCTCGATGACCGTCGCCATATATAGCAGCGCAAGCACGAACCTCCGACAACGGACGGACGGACGGACGGACGGACGGACGGATAGATAGAAACACGGCCAGTATACGCGTAAAGACGCGAGGCTGCTCGTGACACACACGACCCCATGAGAAGGACGAGGCAAGGTGAAGATAGAAAAGAAGAAAGATGCCCAGCAGCAAGGAATACCCAAAGAGAGGCTGATTTGTAAAGAGAGGAGCGAATTGGGGTGATCAGCCGACGAGGATTTTGTCGTCGTCTGTGAACTTGTATGGAGGGACTTCGAGGTTGAGGGGGGCCGGACCCTTGCGAATGCGACCCGAGACGTCGTAGTGAGAGCCGTGACACGGACAGAACCAGCCGCCGTAGTCTCCGGCGTTGGCGATGGGCACACAGCCGAGGTGCGTGCAGATGCCCATGACGCAGAGCCACTCGGGGCGGTCGACGCGCTCGGCGTCGGTCTGGGGGTCGCGGAGGACGTCTAAGCCAACCGCCTCGGCCTGAGCGATCTCTTCGGCCGACCGGCGACGAATAAAAACCGGTTTGCCGCGCCACTTAACGGTCAGCGTCTGGCCTTCTTCGACCGCCGAGACGTCGAACTCGGCCGAGGCGAGTGCGAGGACGTCCCGCGAGGCCGACATGGTCGCGATGAACTTTATGGCCCCGACACGGACAGCCGATGCGTAGATAAACTTGTTCGCGCCGAAAACGAGGTAAGTGAACCCGCGCTGCTCGGCCGATCCAGAACTCGTCTTTGGGATGCGCTCCTTCTTGAAATTGTAGTCGATCGAACCCATCGTCTCGGTCGCAACAAACCGCCGCGCCCCACGACACAGCCGCAACATCTCCGCTGACGTCAAACACTCCTAACCCTTGTGTGACGTCACTTTCCTTTCCTCGATCTCGTTGCTTTTTTTCAACAAATTTGACGCCGCACAAGAAGAACGAACGAAGCTCTCGTCATGAACTAACCGTCTCTTCCAAGGGGAGGAGCCCGAGCAGGTTGCGAGCACAATGGCTGTCATGACCTGCTTGGCTTTGACTTGACGTCATCGGAGATTCCGTCGGGTTGCGGAAGACGCGCGAACGACACGCTCGGGGAAACGGTCGCGTCAGATTCGATCACACCATGCCTGGCGGTCGTTGATATATGCGCGTTGGATTATCCCCTCCGGCCGAGAAGAGCACATTCAGTAGTGTCGCAAAAATGCCAGCTGCGCAGCGAACTGTCTGCTGCTTGATTCCCTATATCGGAATATATCGAGGCGTTGTGGCGGCAAGAGGAGGCATTTCAAAACAACCCAGCCCGATGGATGCGAGGTACGGGCGTCGCACCGAGTGCGCAGACGCGGTCGGGGTACACTAAGTTCCGCGCGATCTTAAAAGACCGCTGCCGACGACGTGACCCCCGGGTCGTCGTCGTCGGCACCGAAGACGAGTGTATCGCTAGAGACGACGTTTCCCGCTGGAAAGTGGATGGATTATTGGCCTCGGCCACCCGTAGACTTTTTTCCGTAATGATGTTGCAATCTATTTTTGCATGCTTGATTTCGAGGACGCGACGCCCGTTACCCCAACCCACATTGTGGATTATCTACGACCAGACCCAGGTGCTACGTCGCAAGGCGCCGAACGTTGCAACTCACATAATAGAGTTGGGGTGAAGTTAAGTGCGCTCCTTGATGGCAAAGACACACCGCGGCCCGAAGCCGAAACTATTTTGGCGATGGACGCGCGTTCCGCCGCAAAGACGACCAGTCTCTATCGGCCTCCTCCGCGCTTTACTCCTGCTTTCAGTGTGCGGATCTAAGAGAAGAAGTCGAAGCATGAATAGTCGCCAAGGCGACCTCCGAGGAGGCTACATTTCGTGCCGACATCTTGATGGTCGGCGGTTTCGAGAGCGTCGTGCACGGTGTTAAGCGATATGGTGCTACTTTCCGCGCGTAGTAAGCGCCAAGGCGCGCGAAAGAGAAGAATCTTCTACGACCAAGGGCACAAGCCAACGTTTTAGGCCAGCTTTTCCGTGTCCTGAGGAGAGTTGTCGGAATATCGCGTGAGCCTACCCGAAGCGCCTTTGGGTCGATTCTTGAGGTTTCGTCGTCACATGTCGAGGTTACGTTCGCAGTGGGACGGGGTATGGCCGCGGGGCGCAGACGGAAGGTTATCGACGAGTTGGTTGTCAGTCACATCGCGGTCTCCTCGTCGCATGGCGACAAGCTTGATGATCACTCTCCGCCGACCCACCTTTCGGCGCCCCTCGTCTACAGGCCCGTGATTCCGGACTGGCTCCTGTCGGTCCGGCCTGGCTCCCATGCTCGGGAGAGGTCTGAAGTTAGTTAGTTAGTTAGTTATGTCGAGGTTATCTAGACACGTCTGATTTGGTGTCGCGCGGGCGCCAGCGACACCCTGCAGCAATCACCCCATTATGCAGAGAAATCTGCTGCCTCTTACCCTTATCCGTCCGTTGAGAGCGTGATCTCTTCCTTACCCTTCTTCTTCCTTTCTACACAATCAATTAGTCCTCTGATTTGTGCTTACGCTCATCATCATGGTCTAGCGCGTCCCGAGGTATGTAGCACTATACACTTTACCTTTTCTCGTGTAGTTCTAGATGCCGCCTGTCGTGTTCTGAGGATATAGGGAACATACCTTTTCATTCCCCGAATTAAATACTTCCAGACGTTCATGATGAGACGGGATGGTTTCCCAGGTGACTTACCACTGCTTGCTAAATGCTCTGCAGGTTATGGGCCCAGGCGGGTCCCTGAGAAACCATGTGCTAAAACGCGCACGTAACCTATGGGTATTGGGTCGTTACCGCGCCGACCTAGCCTCGACATGTGACACCCTTGTCAATATATCGCCATTACCATTGGGCTGTATATAATATCTTTTTGCACACGTGATCGTGTAACCTTGTGTGCACCTGTTCATAGCATCGTATTGTCATGTCAATGTTGATGTGTGTGTAATTGGCTAACCTGTACTCTTGCACACATGTTATGGAATATTTTGGGTACGTCCACTCGTACATTCCATGGCAATGCACTTAACAAGCTCCTTGAGAGCACCAAAACTAACCAGCTGCCTGAGTGACTACGCTTAGCGACACTACTCTGGACTCACAGCTTGCACAGTCGTCAAATAGACACCTTTCCATCGAAAACGATGAGTGTACATAGACACCGATAGACAGACCCCCTTAGAATGTCTAGACAGTGTCAACTGCGTGACTGAACCCACCGGTTCCCCGTCAACTGCTATGGCTGAACACGCAGCACGAGCCGCACCCAAGGCGATCACAGGTGCGGATTTATTGAAGCTCGAAGCTCCTGTAGTTGAGTTTCTTAACGATGGAAATCGATTTCAACTTCAGACTCGCAAGGTATCCTTGCAAATCAAGCACATTAAGCAATTGTTACGGTCCAGTCATGCCGATGCCTTCCTCGATTACGACTCGTACGAAGCATATACTCGGTCATGCAAGGACTACGAGATCCTCCGGAATCAAATTCTCGATCGCGTTTTCCTGGAATGGAAGACCGATAGGGCTGCTGATCTCCGTTTAGCTGTTTATGAATTGCCCCCTGAGTATCAGGAATGGCATTTCACCAACGAAGCTTTCCCCAACTTACTTGATGCAGAAGTAGCTCAGCTACTGTCTGTTACGACTATGAAGTCAAGGCATTACGTCCTGAAATCAATGCCCGTTTCTTAGAAGAGGAACGGATCTTAAATCGCGCGCACCCGAAGGCATTAGCTTTCGACACCCGTGTTCGTGCCCCTGTTACTATGTTTTCGTTAACTGCTGCTGACTGGCACACTTATCAGAACACGTATGCTACATTCTTGCATACTTACTTCAATCTTGAAAGTGTTGGAAAACCAGCACTTGCGGCCTGGCCCGCCATCAATGAGGTATATAACAAAAGTTATTTACCCGACAAGGCTCGAGCCATTATGCTCGTCGCCTTTAGTCACTACGAGTCTGTTACGACTACTGATGTGTCCTATTTGAAACAGCAATTTAACTCTGTTGTTTATAATCCTAACTGGTATGTCCATGTATTTATCGAAGCTTTCCTAGCATTTAGGCAAATCTCTTACCAACTTAACCAGGAAGAGACTGACCTTCAATTCGACTTTGGTGCTCTTTGTAGAAAAATCTATGAAGAGATACATCGGCATTATGCCGATAATACCAGCAACAATCGTTACGATCGTGGTTGGGTAGATTTGTGTTATATGTATGAAACCCGATCTTCATCTCGGCCTGTGCCAGAAGCTGAACGATTGTGTCACCCTACCAACCCTAGCTACATTTTAGAGTGCGCATTAGACTTATACAATGTAGTATCAAACGGGTCGAACAATAGACGCTTAGAACGCCCCGTTTCTTGGCATCCCTGTGTCGAAGGTTTATCATCTCAACCAAAAACAAAGTTACTACTCACAAACACTCTGGATATAGCAGACAAAAGTCTGACTCAAACTGCTAACACATTCGCCTTCATCACTGCGTCTCAGCCTGGTACATCTTCCATGTTTAATGCTAGACGCTTGCGTAACTCTAATGACGCTCGCCAGCCTTTCTCTCGCAGCGATTTATCGTATTATCGTTCTGGTGATTCTTACGTCACCAAGAAAACTGCTGGACAGTCCCATGACCGTCCAATTTACCCCCGCACTTTTGACAGGTCCTCTCGGTCTAACATGAAATTATTAGACCGAACAAATCACACCTTAAACACCCTGCGAGAACAGTGTAGTGAACTTACGAAGCATGTGACAGATAATGATACCACGGCTCAGCTACAACTGAATATTAACAAGTTATTTGAGACATTATTACAATCAGCTGACATTCTGTCAACGACATCGACCAAGGACAACCGTAGTTTACTTCGTCTAAACGAACAACTCATGTTCGTAGAAGACATCATTTATGATGTGGACGTTCATCTATCCTCGACCGAAAAGTCGTTAAACTACGTGGAGCCACAACATCATACTGTTGTTACTGCTCCCACCCCAAAGGCAACTCCTCCTACTACAGACACGAAGAATGCCCCCAACACACAGGGTAATCCTTCCATTATTGTGCCTAACCTCTTTACTGCTTCCGCCATCTCGGCTTTACCACCAGCGTTACTGTCCTCGCTATCTTCACAGGTCCAATCTGCCCTCAAGCTACCACCACAAGCCGAAACCAAAAGGGATGCCGACCATACTTCGCTATCGTCATTTGATAAAAAGCACGGCATGGCTGATGAGGCTGACGAACCATCACCACCTGTTCAACCGATTATTATTCCAACGAATATACTACTGCTGGAGAACTTCTTCACAGCCAGCCTCTCCACCACTAGCACACATTCCGAAAACGCCTTCCTCACCAACTACATGAAGGTAAACAGTGTCCCTCCGCATTGTTCTTTTCTATATTTTGACTCTTGTGCTACCATCTCATTGATGTCCACTTACGATTTTGCAATACCCAATCATATTATTCCACTGAACTCCAAATACGTGCCGATTGTTATTCAAACAGCCACAGGACAACAACGTGCCTCACACATGATGTTAACACGTAACATTGTTGTTCCCCTACCAGATCATCTACAAGTTGGCTATGTTAAGATCGACTTCGCTTTATGTCTTCAGCCAGTGCATGACCGACATCTCGCTATCCTGAGCATGCTCGAGTGGAACCAGACGAACCTGACGACTGTGTTCAACGATCGAGCTGAGCCAAAGCTCAGCGCTGTCACGATCCGCATAGACAAAGATGTGCGTATTCCCATACACTACATAGCAGCTAATTTACCTGCTCTCCCTTGTCTCACTTACAACATCGCTCGCGACAAGCAACTCGAACTTCGTTCCCTCGCATTTCCCCTCAAGCGATACGATGAAAACAGGGATCTACTGGCATACTACAACTACCTACTACAAAGAGTTTTACCAGATCGCCCTTTGGTTCTCAATCTTCGATTCTCTTTTCGACAGCATGTTGTCTGTCATCAAGTTACTCCAGCCCTTCGTACTACTGGCTGAGATGACGCCTCCGCATAAGTACTGTCATCAAGACCACATCACAGTGGCCAACCTTATCCATGCAACACTTGATTACTGTGTCGATGTTGTTGATAGGCTCCCGACCTACCTCTGTGGCGACTACCAATCTAGAGAAAGATGGATGTGCATCGCACGCAGGTATTCTACTGGACCAATTAAAATATTGTCGTGGCCTATCCTCCATCCACGCCCCTTCCTAAAGATCGTGGATGATCTACAAGCTATTCCCAAGCGCCTTTGGCTACCTAAACACGTATCCAAAGACTGGATCCGGGTGTTTCCCGATCCTCCATATATCCCCGTTCCTAAAACGTTTGCACCTTACTCTCGCACAGGTTCTGCACAGCTTATTATGGCTGACCTTGAATCCCTCAATATGTTACTGCTTCGCCTTCACTCACAACAGGCTCACGAGCAACGTACTCACTCTGTTCAATTCGAGCGTACTTATCATTAGCTGTGCTTTAAACGCTCCTCTATGGTGCCGCTACCCAATGCAACCTACCCTATACATGTCAAGGTTTTTACAATCCTCTATAACTCGTTTGCCAGCTTACACACTAACTCGCCCACTCCTGTGTCTTATTACATAACCGTTTTCGAAACTAACCAACCGTCACACAGGTTACTACTCACAACCTCATCAACATCATACAACTCCCACTTCTTAACTGGCGGCCACCACTCTGACGGCAACCTCACCATAGAGAACGCCACCACCAAATATCATGCTTCTATTGACGCGTTTGGAAGCACGTATACGTTAACTGCTTCCGACATTCCCCGCGACCGCGATAGGTCCATATATTTGGAGCCGTTTATGGGTTACTTGTGGATAGTCCAAGCCCTTCCCCAAGTTGGCTCCGCTGCCACCTATGGCACCGCCATACAAAAGGTCTTGTCCAGATGCTCTCTTGTGATGCCTGGCTGCCTTACCTACAAGGCCACCGCCAACTCTTTCGACTACAAGGATTCTCATTTTGCTCTGGAAGATCACCACTTATCTCATAGTCGCTATATAGGGTACCTTCGTGGAAGTGACCGCAAACTCGGCTCTAAAATGCACTCCATGCATGCTCCATTGCCCACCGTCCGAGGGTACGCCAATATCATTTTACTCGACCCCCGCAACGGGAAATTACGCTACCCCACTCGACCGGAGTTGATTCGTGCTAACAACCACACCAAACAACAGGAATCCTTCCTCTTGTCTCTACGCCATGACCTTTGCTGTGACATGCTCAGCAATGCTCTGCCTGCCGGTACGTACAGTACTCTGTACAAGCACCTCTCGCTCCTCGTTGCCGATATTAAATCCCTTATGTTGGACCCTACCTTCCAACATACTGCTGCCGTGACGAAGAAATCCTATGTATCCAATTTCATGACCGTTGATCAAGCTTCCACCACGTGCAGCACAGATACCTTGTCTTTGGCACAAGCTTTTATGATGTCTATTTCCAGCAACTGCTTGACCGAAATGTCGTTAAACTATATATCTTCGTCCTACGAAGATACTCTCGTTACTCGTGATGATGAGGATGCACCTCCAAGTGACCCTGCTGCGCACCAGGATGACGACGCACCGCCTTCCCCTGCCTTAGACACCGAACTCAAGTTCGATGTTCGGCGCAAACGGCATATTCCCGCTCATCCCATCCCTCGTAAGTCTCTCGCACACGGATCCACCGAATATCTCAATGCCAAAGAACGTGCCAATCGCTTCCACCGGGTGCATCACTGCCCCGACAACGTCGCTGCCAAGGCCCCCAACGTACTTGCTCGCCCTGGATTCTCTGCTTCTGACATACCATATCGCGACTTATGCATCGCACACAACAAGCGCCACCCGCACAAGCATTTCAATGCGACCAAGCCTTTTTTTGAGCAAACTCACAAAGCCGGCGAAGTCTGGGCGTGCGACGGCGGCTATGTGACCATCCCATCCGAATGGGGAGGCTTCACACATATCATCGTCTTCAAGGAACTCATTTCAAACTTTCTCTTGGTGTACTTTACAAGCACCACCAACGCCACGGAGTTCACTCAAGCTCCGGATTTTGTGTATGACTTCTGTCGTACACAACTCAACGTGCACATGCGCACCCTCTACTCCGATGCCTTCAACCCCTACTTTAGCCAGCACATTACCTCCCCGTACCGCGTCGATAAAGGCATTCAACTCATCGCCTTCCCGCCATACATGCACCACTTTAACTTTGAAGTTGAGTCCGCCATCGGTTTCATCGCCTCCGCCTCCTCAACTCGCCTTCGTTCTCTCCTTAATGCTCACTATCGTGGCGCCAAGATCGTGGAACCAGCCATCATGTTTCCGTGGGCGGTGATACACACCGTTCAAAGCTACAACCTTCTCCCGAACGCCACGCTCGAGCGCATTCATCATGCTATCCTGAGTCCGCAACAGCTACTCTACAACCAACTCAACACTCCCCAGCATGACATGCTCAAGATCTTCGGCGCTGAATGCTACCTTCTATTGGAACCCCACGAGCACCACAAGTGGGAACCGTGCCGCCGCAAATACTTATATCTATGTTGCGCCAACGCGCAAAACCCGCTCGTCTCCCCACGCGTCGACCATCTCGCTGACGTCGTCCTCAACCCTGAAAACGGACAAATTCGTGTTTCGTCCAAGCTGCAATTCCTCTACATGCTCCAGCATCCTACTCCTGATCCTGAACTTGCTCCTCCGCCTCACGCTCCTCCCGCGCCTTTCTCGCTCACACCCCACGCCGCTATCCAAGACCATGTCATTCAGAGGGGGACACGGACACCTCATCCTCAGAGGGGGCACTCTCCACCTCCTTCAGCTCCTTCTTCGTCCCCTGCTCCTGCCTCTTCTCCCTCTTCTGACGCTCTCGCCGACGATTCTGGCTCTATGTCACCGCCGCCCTTGCTTCCTTCTTACAAATACCTTTTTGCACAAGATGACCTCATTCTTGTCCCAGGTTCCAAACAGCCCAACACCCGCAAGGCCACTTCTATGAAAACTATCCAAACCCGGCTGCAAGCGTCTACTATTGGTGCTTACAACGCCGCTGGTGGCAAACTCGCCGATTTCCGCTGGGATCTTCGCCACCACTTTCTTACGTTCAAGTCTCCCGCCCTCTCCGCCCTTCATCTCAATGGTGGTATCCTCTGGTCTGCTATCTGCTCAGAGGGGGAACATGCGTTGTTAGCTCGTCTTCTTCTCCCGTTGCGCGCTACCCGCACGTCGATGGTTACTTCGCCCACGCCAAGTGCGCATCCAGCATCCCAGCTGCAACCTTTTTAACTGCTGATGGTTCACCTGCGTGCCCCATTCCTCAGCCCCTTTTATCTGCGTTCACTGAACACGCTGCTGCCTTTGGCACTTCTTCCTTACAATATGCACTTACGTACCTGGCGCCGACCAGCTTTATTGATCTCAACTCCTCCGAGTTTGGTGCTACTTCTGCATCTCTGGCTGACTTGGAGGAATACCATCTGGTCTCTACAGAGTTTATCACCCAGGTCTTACACACCGACCCTACCATCCATATTCAACTGGAATCTGCCCCTACTACTCCTACTGACGCTGTTTCCGCTTATCCCGAAGTTGCGCACACTGCTTCGACCGCAACGTCGCTAAACTATAATTCACCAGCCGTTGTTGGTCCTGACGAATGTAAGGTCCAAGAAGCTGACGTTTCCATTGACGAATATAAACTCAAGTGCCTCCACGGTTTGTCGCCTGAAAACAGGCACGCCTACCTCAAGGCCATCGCCAAGGAACTCCACGACATTATCCGCTTTGGCTGCTTCAAACTTTCTTTACCCGACGGTGTCTCTCGTCCTATTGACAGCAAGATGGTGCTGAAGATTAAAACAGACTCTGCAGGCAAATACGTTAAGCACAAGGCTCGCCTCGTACTACGTGGCTTCCTAGCATCTCTTGGCGCCGATTTCTTTGGCACCTTCAGCCCCATGGCCACCATGACCGCAATCCGGGTACTACTAGCTATTGCAGCATACAAGCAATTGCCTGTCTACCATGCAGACGTCCCGAACGCCTTCGTTCAGTCTGACATTGATGCCAACGTCTATGTTCAGTTACCAGACGGCATCAAGCTTATCGACCCCGATGACGCTAAGTACAAGGGCCGACGTCTACCGAAACTGCTGAAGTCACTTATGGACTTCGGCAATCACCATCTCTTTGGAACAAAGAGATAGACGGGATTTTCCGTAGCCTTGGCTACAAACGCCTGCATTCGGACTCTTGCCTATATGCTCGAGTATCCGCACATGCTAAGTTCGTCGTATGCAGTCTGTCTGTAGACGACATTGTTATTGTGTCCAATGACGACCCTCTTCGTACTGAGTTACAGGATGCCCTCCACAAACGGTATGCTGTAGAGCAGTTTGAACCTGTTCATACTCCTAGGCATGCGCGTGTGTCGCACATCTGACGGTTCCATTTCTCTGGATGTGCAAGCCAAGCTGGATGAACTCTTCGCTGATCACCCAGTCTTGCAGCAACTGACCCCGCTTAAATATCCATCGTCATCGTCCTTCAAGTATAAAGATGGCACTCCCAGCTCTGAAACAGAGTTGTACATCAATTCGCACTTTGCCACCCTCCTTGGCAAGCTGGTGTTCATGCAAGTTGCCTGCAGACCTGACTTCTCGCAAGCCTTGGGCAGATGTTCGCGTGGTATGCATGCACCCACGTATGTTCACGTCCAATGCTAGAGCATTTGCTTCGCTACCTCAAGAAGCCGGAAAACCGCTCACTTCGCCTCTGGTTCCATCCTAAAGGTAATGCCATTGAAGCTCACCTTCGCACTGTCTCCGCTAATCGAATTGATCTATCCACTGTGGTCGACTACCAACCGCAGGATGTATCTACTGGACAGTTTGATCCCTTAGTTGCCATGGTTGACGCTGACAACGCCCCTTCCTTAGCAAAGGAAGATAGGAAATCTACCACCGGGTTGTCCTCTATCTTTTCAACTGCCTTACTGGTTGGAAAAGCAAGCTTCAACCGATTGTCTCCTGCTCAACTCACGAAGCTGAGTTGATTGCCTCAGTATTTGTGCTGATGAAGCAGTTGGCTAAGCAAGCTGTTGTTGGAACTCTCCTTTGTCGTCAACCCCACCTTCTACGTCAACAATGCTAATGGTGAGAACACCGCTGACCCTGTTGACTTCGATGACAATGACAACCCAATTGAAGATATGCGCTTCATCAAGCCTACCTCTTGTCTGACATGCTGCCGCTGTTCACACCTCTAATAACCCAGATGGTCTTCTCGATCCAAGGCACTGTCGACCAGATGGTTAAGATCCGTGAGTACATCTCGCTCAGAAAATACGAGTCCATCATGTTCCAGGCAAGCTAAACGTGGCGGATGGTTTTACAAAGCCGCTGAGTTCTCCACTTTGCTCTCTACTCGGATGCATCATGCCTCTGACGACAATCCTTTTACAGGTGAAGATGCCTAACCCAGTGACCGCAACGAGTTAACTAGCAAACTAGCCCTGGTCCTAACCTTCTTTTGCCACATTTTTGTACGCGTCGTGTGAGTTCGCTCATGTCTTTCTTGGCACTCCGTGGCCGTGGCATCTCCCAGTCGTTCGAAGACAATCGCTCGCTTTCCACGGCCGAGCCTTCTCCCAGTTGTCGCAAAAGCGACAACCCATGACTGCTACTCCTGCTACCTCCCAGGCTGCTGCTGTCGCCCGACACCAGCCGAACAATCTACACATCAATCCTCTCTCCAGGATGGCCTCAACATGGATTTTCCCCTGTTTGAACGAGGAATCTCTCTCTGAGAACTTCCGTGTCCCTGCCACCCCCTTCTTCTTCTTTTATGCGCAGCGGAAGCTTTGGCACCTCATTCGCCCCACCTATGAGTCTACTGACCTTCACATTGTTTTGTAGACCTAACCACATTTCATACTCCATGCGCTTACCCATTCACATACATTCTTGGGGAAGCTGCTCCTGATATTGCTTCTATTGGCTGCTACAGATGCCCCAAACGCGAACGTTTCATTTTCTGTCTACTTTCCTGTTACGCAGCTACCTCAATGATCGTGGACAACCGACTTTCCTCCCTCGACCACATCAGTTCCAAGGCACAAGCACCTCGTGAACTCCCCACTGAAGTGCTGAGTCACCTCAACACGGACGACCATAAGAAGAATGGTCACATCCCCATTATCACGACTATCAACATTTACATTTGACTGTGTTCGAACACAGAGCACGCTCAGGTGCCTATACAACCATCCTTCCGTATCGTGCCCGCAATGCTACTTTCCTTCCAATCTCCGTGATGCCCGTTGCTCGAGCTGGTCAGTGTGTTACGCGCAAACATCATAGCGCACTATCATTGCCAACGGAGCTACCATACTCTTTTGGACTAGCAACCTAAGCGCAATATCCGTCACTTGCTCATTTAGTCTTAGCGGTACCGATGAAGCCACAGGATTCACCACTCAACTGCCATTCGAACTGGCCTCTTTGGTTATTACTCCGATGCACCTTGAGCATCCTTAACTTCTCTTGTACCTCTTGTTTTTCTTCCTTCCGAACGCAGGCTCACCCAAGCCCAGGCTATGTTCAAGACTCTCCCCCCCCAAATCCCACCAGTAATTAATACTGTTGCCATCGTGGCGCACAACATCTTGACCGACCACGTATCCACATAACTCAGATGATACAAAGCCGCCATCACATGCTCGGATGTAATGTCGGCCCCACTTATACTCCGGCAGCACATCAAGACCTTTTATGCACTTTCTAAACGCGAAAAAAACACCCTACTTGACACAGCATGTGTTGACCGAAACGTCGTAAAACCTACCCATCTCCACAACAGAACATTACCTTGTGGAAACTGTCTTCGCATCGACACACCCTGCGCCTTCTGCCTGCATGAGATCGATGCTTGCGCAACCAAGTCGGCAACTCCAGGAAACTCTCGCCTTACATATCACCGCAGGTCAAACACCCTCAGCGCTGAGAATATATCTCGTGCGCACAGATTGCGGCTGCCATTGCTTCGATCACCTCCCCTGGAGAACCGGCTCTTTCTTCCTACAGCCCAAACGACACACTTGTTACTATAAACACTGTACAAGCCATCACAGACTGCTGTCCGCTTAACTCTTACAGCTCATGACCCAAGATGCCGCCAACCACTTCCTCC
>JAQMWT010000218.1:0-59342 GCA_029834535.1 Chrysophaeum taylorii
GAGAGTGGTGGCGAAGATCCCAGCGGAAATCGGCGAGTTTGCCACCAGCGGCTTTGTAAGCACCAATAGTAGACGCTTGTAACCGGGCTCGGATAGTTTTCATAGAAGTGGCCTTGCGGGTGTTGGGCTGTTTGGAACCTGGGACAAGAATGAGGTCATCTTGTGCAAAAAGGTCTTTGTAAGAAGGAAGCAAGGGCGGCGGTGACATAGAGCCAGAATCGTCGGCGAGAGTGTTAGAAGAGGAGAAGAGGCAGGAGCAGGGGACGAAGAAGGAGCTGAGGAGGTGGGAGTGCCCCCTCTGAGGATGGGAGTCCGTGTCCCCCTATGACATGGTCTTGGATAGCGGTGTGGGGTGTGAGCGAGAAAGGCGCGGGAGGAGCGTGAGGCGGAGGAGCAAGTTCAGGATCAGGAGTAGGATGCTGAGCATGTAGAGGAATTGGCTTGGACGAAACACGAATTTGTCCGTTTTCAGGGTTGAGGACGACGTCAGCGAGATGGTCGACGTGGGAGACGAGCGGGTTTGCGCGTTGGCGCAACAGAGATGATATTTGCGGCGGCACGGTTCCCATTGTGGTGCATGGGCTCCAATAAGGTAACATTCAGCGCAAAAATCTTGAGCATATCATGTTGGAGTGTTGAGTTGGTTGTAGAGTAGCTGTTGCGGACTCAGGATAGCATGATGAATGCGCTCGAGCGTGGTTCGGGAGAAGGTTGTAGCTTTGAACGGTGTGTATCACCGCCCAGGAACATGATGGCTGGTTCCGATCTTGGCGCCACGATAGTGAGCATTAAGAGAAAACGAAGGCGAGTTGAGGAGGCGGAGGCGATGAAACCGATGGCGGACTCAACTTCAAAGTTAAAGTGGTGCATGTACGGCGGGAAGGCGATGAGTAATGCCCTTATCGACGCGGTACGGGGAGGTAATGTGCTGGCTAAAATAGGGCTTGAAGGCATCGGAGTAGAGGGTGCGCATGTGCACGTTGAGTTGTGTACGACAAAGTCATACACAAAATCAGAGCTTGAGTGAACTCCGTGGCGTTGGTGGTGCGTGTAAAGTACACCAAGAGAATTTCGAATGAGTTCCTTGAAGACGATGATATGTGTGAAGCCCCCCATTCGGATGGGATGGTCACATAGCCGCCGTCGCACGCCCAGACTTCGCCGGCTTTGTGAGTTTGCTCAAAGAAGGCTTGGTCGCATTGAAATGCTTGTGCGGGTGGCGCTTGTTGTGTGCGATGCAGTCGGTGCATAAGTCGCGATATGGTATGTCAGAAGCAGAGAATCCAGGGCGAGCAAGTACGTTGGGGGCCTTGGCAGCGTTGTCGGGGCAGTGATGCACCCGTGAAGCGGAGCGTTGGCACGTTCGATATTCGGTGGATCCGTGTGCGAGGACTTGAGGAATGGGATGAGCGGGAATATGCCGTTTGCGCCGAACATCGAACTTGAGTTCGGTGTCTAAGGCAGGAGGCGGTGCGTCGTCATCCTGGTGCGCAGCAGGGTCACTTGGAGGTGCATCATCATCACGAGTAGCGAGTATCTTCGTAGGACGAAGATATATAGTTTAACGACATTTCGGTCAAGCAGTTGCTGGAAATAGACATCATAAGCTTGTGCCAAAGACAAGGTATCTGTGCTTCACGTGGTGGAAGCTTGATCAATGGTCATGAAATTTGATACATAGGATTTCTTAGTCACTGCAGCAGTATGTTGGAAGGTAGGGTCCAACATAAGGGATTTAATATCGGCAACGAGGAGCGAAAGGTGCTTGTACAGAGTGCTGTACGTACCGGCAGGCAGAGCATTGCTGAGCATGTCACAGCAAAGGTCATGGCGTAGAGACAAGAGGAAAGATTCCTGTTGTTTCGTGTGGTTGTTAGCACGAATCAACTCCGGTCGAGTGGGGTAGCGTAATTTCCCGTTGCGAGGGTCGAGTAAAATAATATTGGCATACCCTCGGACGGTGGGCAACGGAGCAAGCATGGAGTGGATTTTAGAGCCGAGTTTGCGGTCACTTCCACGAAGATACCCTATATAGCGACTATGGGACAAGTGGTGATCTTCCAGAGCAAAATGAGAATCCTCGTAATCGAAAGAGTTGTCGGTGGCCTTGTAGGCAAGGCAGCCAGGCATCTCAAGAGAGCATCTGGACAAGAGTTTTTGTATGGCGGTGCCATAGGTGGCAGCGGAGCCAACTTGGGGAAGGGCTTGGACTATCCACAAGTAACCCATAAACGGCTCCAAATATATGGACCTGTCCCGGTCGCGGGGGATGTCGGAAGCAGTGAACGTATACGTGCTTCCAAAAGCGTCGATGGAAGTCTGATATTTGGTGGTGGCGTTCTCTATGGTTGAGGTTGCCGTCGGAATGGTGGTCACCAGTTCAGAAGTAGGAGTTGTGTGATGTTGATGAGGTTGTAAGTAATAACCTGTGTGACGGTTGGTTAGTTTCGAAAACGGTTATGTAATAGGACACAGGAGTTGGTGAGTTAGTGTGTAAGCTGGCAAACAAGTTGTAGAGGATTGTTAAAACCTTGATGTTTATAGGGTACGTTGCATTGGGTACCGGCTCCATAGAGGAGCGTTTAAAGCACAACTGATGATAAGTACACTCGGATTGAACAGAGTGAGTACGCTGCTCGTGAGCCTGTTGTGAGTGAAGGCGAAGCAGTAACATATTGAGGGATTCAAGGTCAGCCATAGTAAGCTGAGCAGAACCTGTGCGAGAGTAAGGTGCAAACGTTTTAGGAACGGGAATATATGGAGGATCGGGGAACACCCGGATCCAGTCTTTGGATACGTGTTTAGTTAGCCAAAGTCGCTTGGGAATAGCTTGTAGATCATCCACGATCTTTAGGAAGGGGCGTGGATGGAGGATAGGCCACGACAATAATTTGATTGGCCCAGTAGAATATCTGTGTGCGATGCATATCCATCTTTCTCTAGATTGGTAGTCGCCACAGAGGTAGGTTGGGAAACTATCAACAACTAACTAACTAACTAACTTCAGACCTCTCCCGAGCATGGGAGCCAGGCCGGACCGGCAGGAGCCGGTACGGAATCACATAGGAACATCACGCAGTTGGGGCAGAGACGAGGGACGAGGACGGACTTGTTGATGGTGGACCGCCACTGCGCGCGGTCTTGTGCGAGGTCGTGCAACAGCGTCGCAGGCCGCGGACGCGTTGGTCCACGAACAATTGACCTGTCCGCCGCGTTCTGCCCAACAGAGCGAACCCGATCCCAGCGCGGACTTTCCGGGTGCTAACCGGCCAGCCCGGGAGGCGAGCAGGCACCGTCTCACTCCGGGACGGCCGGGGCCGCCGCAGGGAGCAAGCGTGTTAGGCGCCGTCCTCCATCGCAACCAACGGTTAGCGATCGCAAAATCCGCAACATCGACACAGTAATCAAGTGTAGTATGGATAAGGTTGGCCACTGTGATGTGGTCTTGATGACAGTACTTATGTCGAGGCGTCATCTCCGCCAGTAGTACCAAGGGCTGGAGTAGCTTGATGACAGACAACATGCTGTCGAAAAGAGAATCGTCCAGCAGGCTGTGTAAGTCTTCTGTCTTATGCTGTTTTAGTAAATTCCTGTGTGTGCAGGGAGGAGTGATCTCAATTATATCACAATAGAATGTGCGCCTTTCCTCTGGTGAGATTAGGTGAAGACGGTTAATAAAGGCGGGGAGAGATTCAAATAATAATACAGTAGGAAAACGGTGGCGTAACATACGAACAAGCGTATCATCAGACTCAACAACAACTTTTACATTGATATTTAAGCCTAAGTCATTTGTGGCTTGAGACAGGAACGCCGGAGTTGACAAACCAGAACAAAGTAACATGACAGAGGGTTTGCGGAGATTGGACTATTGTGAGAGAAACACTGGGCGTGAAAGTAGTCAAGTTAATGGCTGCGTATTTTGCTGAACAAACTTGTTCTGTTTCCGAAGATTGAGAACCAAAGGGCGAATCCACAGGCGATCTGGTAAAACTCTTTGGAGTAGGTAGTTGTAGTATGCCAGTGGATCCCTGTTTTCAAGGTATCGCTTGAGGGGAAATGCGAGGGAACGGAGTTCGAGTTGCTTGTCGCGAGCGATGTTGTAAGTGAGACAAGGGAGAGCAGGTAAATTAGCTGCTGTGTAGTGTATGGGTATACGTACATCTTTGTCTATGCGGCTCGTGACAGCGCTAAGCTTTGGCTCAGCTCGATCATTGAACACAGTGGTCAGGTTCGTCTGGTTCCACTCGAGCATGCTCAGGATAGCGAGATGTCGGTCAGCCAGCTTGTGGATGATCTGGTAGGGGAACAACAATGTTACGTGTTAACATCATGTGTGAGGCACGTTGTTGTCCAGTGGCCGTCTGAATAACAATCGGCGCGTATTTGGAGTCCAGTGGAATTATATGATTGGGTATTGCAAAATCGTAAGTGGACATCAATGAGATGGTAGCACAAGAGTCAAAATATAGAAAAGAGCAATGTGGAGGGACACTGTTTACCTTCATGTAGTTGGTGAGGAAGGCGTTTTCCGAATGTGGGCAAGTAGTGGAGAGGCTGGCTGTGAAGAAGTTCTCCAGCAATAACAGATTCGTTGGAATAATAATCGGTTGAACAGGTGGTGATGGTTCGTCAGCCTCATCAGCCATGCCGTGCTTTTCATCAAATGACGATAGCGAAATGATCGGCATCCCTTTTGGCTTCGGCTTGTGATGGTAGGTTGAGGGCAGATTGGACCTGTGAAGATAGCGAGGACAATAACGCTGGTGGTAAAGCCGAGATGGCGGAAGCGGTAAAGGGTTAGGCACAGTATTGGAAGGATTACCCTGCGTGTTTGTAGTAGGAGGAGTTGCCTTTGGGGTGGGGAGCAGTAACAACAGTATGGTGTTGTGGCTCCACGTAGTTTAACGACTTTTCGGTCGAGGATAGATGAACGTCTACATCATAAATGATGTCTTCTGCAAACATGAGCTGTTCGTTTAGACGAAGTAAACTACTGTTGTCCTCAGTAGATGTCGTTGACAGAATGTCAGCTGATTGTAATAGAGTCTCAAATAACTTGTTGATATTCTGTTGTAGCTGAGCCGTGGTATCATTATCTGTCACATGCTTCGTAAGTTCACTACACTGTTCTCGCAGGGTGTTTAAGGTGTGGTTTGTTCGATCTAATAATTTCATGTTAGACCGAGAGGACCTGTCAAAAGTGCGGGGGTAAATTGGACGGTCATGGGACTGTCCAGCAGTTTTCTTGGTGACGTAAGAATCACCAGAACGATAATACGATAAATCGCTGCGAGAGAAAGGCTGGCGAGCATCATTAGAGTTACGCAAGCGTCTAGCATTAAACGTGGAAGATGTACCAGGTTGGGACGAAGTGATGAAGGCGAGTGTGTTAGCAGTTTGAGTCAGACTTTTGTCTGATGAGTCCAAAGTGTTTGTAAGTAGTAACTTTGGCTTTGGTTGAGATGATAAACCTTCGACATAGGGTTGCCAAGAAACAGGGCGTTCTAAGCGTCTTTTGTTCGACCCATTTGATACTACATTGTATAGGTCTAATGCGTATTCTAAAATGTAGCTAGGGTTGGTAGGGTGACACAATCGTTCAGCTTCTGGCACAGGCCGAGATGAAGATCGGGTTTCATACATATAACACCAATCTACCCAACCACGATCGTAACGATTGTTGCTGGTATTATCGGCATAATGCCGATGTATCTCTTCATAGATTTTTCTACAAAGAGTGCCAAAGTCGAATTGAAGGTCAGTCTCTTCCTGGTTAAGTTGGTAAGAGATTTGCCTAAATGCTAGGACAGCTTCGATAAATACATGGACATACCAGTTAGGATTATAAACAACAGAGTTAAATTGCTGTTTCAAATAGGACACATCAGTAGTCGTAACAGACTCGTAGTGACTAAAGGCGATGAGCATAATGGCTCGAGCCTTGTTGGGTAAATAACTTTTGTTATATACCTCATTGATGGCGGGCCAGGCCGCAAGTGCTGGTTTTCCAACACTTTCAAGATTGAAGTAAGTATGCAAGAATGTAGCATACGTGTTCTGATAAGTGTGCCAGTCAGCAGCAGTTAACGAAAACATGGTAACAGGGGCACGAACACGGGTGTCGAAAGCTAATGCCTTCGGGTGCGCGCGATTTAAGATTCGTTCCTCTTCTAAGAAACGGGCATTGATTTCAGGACGTAATGCCTTGACTTCATAGTCGTAACAGACAGTAGCTAGCTGAGCTACTTCTGCATCAGGTAAGTGGGGAAAGCTTCGTTGGTGAAATGCCACTCCTGATACTCAGGGGCAATTCATCAACAGCTAAACGGAGATCAGCAGCCCTATCGGTCTTCCATTCCAGGAAAACGCGATCGAGAATTTGATTCCGGAGGATCTCGTAGTCCTTGCATGACCGAGTATATGCTTCGTACGAGTCGTACTCGAGGAAGGCATCGGCATGACTGGACCGTAACAATTGCTTAATGTGCTTGATTTGCAAGGATACCTTGCGAGTCTGAAGCTGAAATCGATTTCCATCGTTAAGAAACTCAACTACAGGAGCTTCGAGCTTCAATATATCCGCACCTGTGATCGCCTTGGGTGCGGCTCGTGCTGCGTGTTCTGCCATAGCAGTTGACGGGGAACCTGTGGGTTCAGTCACGCAGTTGACACTGTCTAGACATTCTAAGGGGGTCTGTCTATCGGTGTCTATGTACACTCATCGTTTTCGATGGAAAGATGTCTATTTGACGACTGTGCAAGCTGTGAGTCCAGAGTAGTGTCGCTAAGCGTAGTCACTCAGGCAGCTGGTTAGTTTTGGTGCTCTCAAGGAGCTTGTTAAGTGCATTGCCATGGAATGTACGAGTGGACGTACCCAAAATATTCCATAACATGTGTGCAAGAGTACAGGTTAGCCAATTACACACACATCAACATTGACATGACAATACGATGCTATGAACAGGTGCACACAAGGTTACACGATCACGTGTGCAAAAAAGTATTATATACAGCCCAATGGTAATGGCGTTGTATTGACAAGCGTGTTTACGTGGCGAGGCTGAACCGGCGCGGTAACAGTCCAAAACCCATAGGTTACGTGCACGTTTTAACACATGGTTTCTCAGGGACCCGCCTGGGCCCATAACCTGCAGAGCATTAGCAAGCAGTGGTAAGTCACCTGGGAAACCATCCCGTCTCATCATGAACGTCTGGAAGTATTTAATTCGGGGAATGAAAAGGTATGTTCCCTATATCCTCAGAACACGACAGGCGGCATCTAGAACTACACGAGAAAGGTAAAGTGTATAGTGCTACATACCTCGGGACGCGCTAGACCATGATGATGAGCGTAGGCACAAATCAGAGGACTATTTGATTGTGTCGAAAGGAAGAAGAAGGGTAAGGAAGAGATCACGTTCTCAACGGACGGATAAGGGTAAGAGGCAGCAGATTTCTCTGCAGGAAGATCAAAGTCATCAAAAAGTTTGAGAAGCCAGGTGAGCTCAGCAGTAGCGGCGTAAAGAGCGAGCAATTCGGCTTCAAAAGATGAGCGGGCGAGGAGGTGCTGCGAGCGGGAGCAGTAGGAAATCATAGAGCCACCAAGCAGAAAACAATAGCCTGTGGTGGAGTGGCGGTCATCAGGGTCGTCGGCCCAGCTGGAGTCGGAATAACCACAGAGACGAAGGGTAGAATCGCGACCAAGAACAAGGGCAAGATCTTGAGTACCATTGAGATAACGGAGGGTATGAGTTAAGGCGTGCCAGTGGGGTTTACCAGGATTGTCTGTAAAACGCGCACACTGATTGACGGTCCAAGTGATATCAGGGCGTGTCATAACAGAAATAAACAAGACACAACCGACAATACGACGAAAAGGGATGCGTGCCATGAAGACCTGATCGGGGGAGCCAGGTGCAGGACAATCAGCCGCAGAAAGATGAAGACCTTTGGGAGCTGGAGTCAATTCTGGGTTACTGTGGATAAAGCGATGTTCGGCGAGAATTTCGCGTAGAGCATGGGATTGGTCGATAGCGAGCGTGCGACGTGCGCGTTCACGCGTAATGCGGAGACCAACGTAAGTGTGAAGATCGAGTTCGTTGACACGAGTGAAGGCTTTGAAACGTAGAAAGAAGGCTTGGTAATGGCCAAGGAAATGACGAGGGTGCACCACAAGAATATCATCAACGACAAGAACAAGACGCACAACGACAGTGGAATCACAAGCAACAGCTTGTAACTGCAAATGTCACCAGATCCGCGGACGAAGCCACAATCGTTGACAAGGAAGCGCTCCAAATAAAGCCACCAATTGCGACAAGCTTGCTTGCAACCATACCAAGAGCGACGGAGTTTGTAAACGATTTTGGAGCCATCTGTGGGTTGGCGAGGAGCATAACTTTCGGGGGGGCAGACATAGATGTCTTTGTCAATTGGAGCTTGGATAAAAGCGGAGCTGACATCCAACTTGTGCAAATCCCAGTCATGAACAGCAACGAAGGTGAGAAAGAACCGAATGGTGACAACGTTGGCGACCGGAGAATACGTATCGTGATAATCAATGCCGTGAACCTGGGTGTAACCGCGGACAACAAGGCGAGCCTTGTACGATTTGAAGCGGCCAGATTCATACTTCTTGCGGAGGACCCACTTTAAAGTGCAGATGTTGCCGGAAAAAGTAGAAGGAACGCGAACGACAACCCAGCAACCGAGCTGACCAAGGGAATGATATTCTTTGGCGATGGCTTGTAACCAGCCAGGGCGTTCAGGATTTGTGTGAGCTAAAGCCTCGCGTAAATGAGTGGAAATGATAGCACCGTCATCAATATAAGAATATTGGGAGGTTTCTTCGGAAGCAGAGTAATGAGCGTGGACAAATTGGGGATCAACAAGGGTATGGGCGAGACAAAGGGGAAGGAAGACATAATGAACCTCTTAGCAGTCGACATTTAAAGACATAATGAACTAACAAACGAAAGCTAGAATAAGCAACATACAGGGAGTGACAGGAGGAAACAGAATTGACATTACGCTGTGGACAAACGCCAGAATTTGAGTTCATGGTTTCGCGCGAGTAGTAGGTTCTGTTTCAGCGTAATAGGCGCTTTGGTCGACTTTGCGCGGTCGGCTCCGTTTGGCGCGACGTAATGGTGCACTTTTCGCATTGTTCGCTGATGGTTGTGGTATTGTTTCTGGGGTGATCAGTCTCTTTCTCCATTTGTGGCATTTTCTTCTTGCCCTCGCGTACACGACCCTTGTGCTTTTTCAGTTGTGTCTCAACGCACCCAACTCACCTACGACATTTGGCATGCTCGTCTTGGTCATTATAGTCCCTCTTATATCCGTCGTTTGTCTTCTCTCGCTGTTGGTGCACCGCTCTTCCCAAGTTCCGCGTCTCTTTCTTTTTGTCCTGCTTGTGCTTTAGGTAAAATGCATGCTGCGCATGTTGGCCATCGTAAACCACGTGAATCCACTCCCAGCTCTCTTCCTGAAAACGAAATTTTGTCACGCCCACGTGCCGTTGCGCCCTATCTTATTATCCACGCTGATCTCATGTTTACCGGTGTCCCTTCTTTCATTTACCAAGACCGTGCCATCCTTACGTTTGTCGATGATCATGCGCGCCGCCGCACACGTTACTTTGCTCCTCGACAAAATGCACTCACGAACGCTCGTCAACTCGAACTTTTCGTGTGTACTGTGGTTCGACCCTTTAGCTATCGTATTGCCCTCATCTACACAGATCGTGACAAGTCACTAATGAGCCAATTCGAAACCTTCTGTCTGGGCAACAACATCGCCATCAAACGAACACCTGCTACCATGTGACAACAGGAATGGAGCGTTACTCTAGCGATAAGGGAATGACGTAGGGATACAGGATGCGTGGTGAGGGGTAAGTAAGTGTCATAGCTTCCTCACATTGGTGGTGGTGTATTCTGTTGGCTGGAAGTGGTCCCGAACCTCGTGGAGCTTGTGGGCGAGGCACCCGGCGAGCGCGCAGGTGACAAAAAAGAGGGCGATGAACAGGATGGCCAGCGTCCGCCAGAGAGAGACGCTGGCTGCCGTGGTCTTCTTTTTGGAGGTCGTGGTGCTCCCGGTCGAAGAAGAAGAGGAAGAGGAAGAGGACCCCCCAGCGTCCCTTGGTGGGGTCGGCGCGAGGGTGGAGCTCGTCGGTTTGAGCGTCGTCGGCTCGTGCGTGGGCGCGAGCGTCTCGGTGGGCCCGGGCGACGGCGGGAACTTGGTGGTTGGTTCGGGATCCGTCGGCTTTGGCGGGGCCGATGGCTTGGGCGTGGGCTTGGGCGTGGGGTTCGGATAGGGCGCGACGGTCGCGTCGCTGCCGCCGCACCACGTCGTGTCCGTGCACTGCTCGCAGTTAGCCTGGCTCTGCGCGCAGTAATTGGTCGAATCGGCGAACGACTCGCACGCCGCGCAGACGTCCGTCGACGACCCCGGCGGGGGGTAAAAGCAGCACCCGCTTTGCGTCGGGCCGCGGGTCGGGGGCAGCGTGGTTGGCGCGGGCGAGTAGGTCGGCTTTGGGGAGGAAGTCGGCGCCTTGGTCTCCCGGTAGTCGGGGTAGTCGTCGTCGTCGAGGGGCTCGGTCCCCGAGAGCGCGACGAGTTCCTGGGGGCACTTGACGCGCCGAAATCGCACGTAGGGGTTGTCGGACTTGCCGTTTTCGGTCTTCCACGAGTACGACGCCGAGTAGCGCCACTCGCACCCCGGCCGCAATTCGTCCGGCAAATCGACGCACCCCGTCGCGTCGTCGCATCCGCCGTAGTTGTTTCCGCAGTCAAAGTCCTCGGTCTCGTAGCCAGGAAACTGGATCGGGCACCCCGACGTGAAGATACCTTGGCCCGCGCCAGGAATCTGTAGGTCGAACGAGTGCGAACCGGTCACGTCGTACCCAATATTCGTCACTTGAATGATATGCTGTTTCCCCACGATATCGGGGTGTGCGCCACCACCGTACGAAAACTCCTCCGCAGTCCACCGGAGCTCGTAGCACTCGCCGCAGTTCTCGTCCCCGTTCAGTCCGCTCTTCCCGCCGACGGCGGCGGCCGCGAACCCCATCGTCACGCCTTCCGCGACGTCAAACGGTTGGTGGTCGGCACAGCTCGCTGCCGTACCTCCATCGCACACGCTTGTCGTGTCGGGGTCGTCGAGGGTTTCTCCGGTTTCGGCTTCGCAAGATCGAACAGGGTTCGTGACGCTCCCCTTGCCGGACCACGAACACGACGGCTTGCAACAGTCCCAGTATCCGGTCGTGTAGGTTCCCGTGGTCCATTGCGCGTCGTCGTCGTCCTCCTCGGTGGCCGCCACCGCGCCGAGCCAGAACACCAACCAACTACTGAGCACCAGCATCCTCTCGCGTTGTTCCCTTCTTCTTCTCTCTACAACCGGTATCCGCCGACGTCATCATTATTACACTCTAGTGGTGACGACGACCCTATCTTCTTCTTCGGTCCGTACAGAAGTAAGTGTACGTACATCTTGGATTATTCAAAGAAAAAAGAACTAGTAGGCGGTTCGCGGCTTTTTGCGCGGCGAAGAAGAAGAGGAAGAAGAAGAAGACAGGGGGGATTTTTTTTTTTTTTCTCCAGCGGGGGACGTTGAGGGGCGGATGCGGGCCAAGTCGGTGCGGACGTAGAAGAGGATGTAGCCCTCGGAGTGGTGGACCTCCTCGAAGTCGACCTCGTTGACTTTGGTGTCATCGCAGACGAACCACTTGCCGCCCTCGTGGACATAGCAGGTGTAGTGGCCGCGCGCGACGTCGGCGCCCGAGTGGTTGACAACGGCCCAGAGCGTGAAGGCGTGTTTCGGGGGGGGGGTGGCTGCACTATTTCGAAAGGGAGAGAGGTGGGGGCCGAGGTCGCATGCGGGGGGGAAGTCGAGATGCTCGGTGATCTTGCGGTCCTTGCGGGCGTCAAAGCGCTTCAGGTGGATCACCAAGACGTTGGGGAGTTTCTCGACGGTGAGTTGCTTGGAGCGCGAGACCGTTCGGCCGCAGGCCTCGCAGACGGTCGTCTCGGGGAGCATCTCCGGCGAAGTAAAGCGGTCGAGGCACTCCTCGAGCTTGAGGGGCGCGCTGTCGTCTAAAGCCAGCGAAAGGTCGAGAAAGGGCTCGCGCGTGGAGCTCGTCGCCCCGCAGGCCGCGCACACGACGTCGCTCCGGAGCGAACCGCAAAAGACCTCGCGAATAAAGTTAAGTCCGCGATTCTTTCCGGCGTCGACGCGCTTGGCGAGGGCGTCTAGCAAGACCATAAGAAACTCGTGCGCATCCTGCTGCTCGTAGCCGGCGAGGCGGTCGGCGACCTTCCAGGTCGCGTAGAGCATGCGATGCGGGACGACCGCGTCGTCGGCTTTTTCGTCGTCGTCGAAGACCGCCGCGAAGATCGTCGCCATCTCGCAGGCCAGGCACGTCGACTCGCCGCAGCGCTCGTGTCCGCCGTGGAGGAAAAACGCTTGGAAGGGCGGAGAGTGCACGAGGACCTGGAGGATGCAGGACATGAAGCACGTGTTTCCCATATTGTGGAAGCCGCGCAAGCCGTGATGCTGCCTCTCCTCGGGCCGCGACGTTATCGCCGTCAAGCTCGGGACGTCGGCGCCCTCGAGGCACCGCGTCATCCAGCCGTGGGACCCCTTGCGCTCGGGCTCCTTCTCCTTGAGGGCCGCCGGCACGGCGCGGTCGTACACGAAGTCGCCGCACCGCTGGCAGTACACTTCGAATCTCTCGAGGTGGACGGCGAACGCGTGGCCGCACCGCACGAGGTGCCACTGGATGTGCCGGCCCTCGACGCCCCGACGTCGCCGGAAGGGAGACCAGCACCCGACGTAGTTGCAGTGGAGGCACGCCATCAGGTCGTCGCCTCGGGCGAGCCGGTCGAGGCCGCAGGTCGCGCAAGGGCCCGCGCGCCGCCTCGCGGCCTCGGCCTCGCTCGCCCACCGACTCGCGTCCCCCCGTAAAGCAGCGAACCGCGCCTCGAGCAACGACACCTCGTACCCAGACACGCTCTGGATGTGCACACATCGCTCTCGCATAATTAAGTAATCCCTTTCTGGGCCCAACACGTGGTATGACTTCGTGCGCGCGCGATGCTTCTCGGATTGCCCGCTTCCTGCTCCGACGCCGAGTCGATGAAGACCCGCCCGAGGCCTGCGTGCTGCGCCATGACCGCTACGCCCTCGACGAGGCCCGCAAGACGCCCGTGCGCTGGAACCTCTGGCGTTGTCGCGTCTGTGGCAAGCAATTCTCCTCCGAACTATACCTCGACCGCCACTTCGACAACCGCCACCCCCCCAACGCGACCAAGCCTTGCATCGCCGATCTCTGCCCGGCCCTCGACTGCGCCGCGGCCCCGACCCTCGCGCGCACGCCGCTCGCCCGTGCTTCTTCCAAGCGCCGAGTCGGCCGACGCGACCGCGGACGCTCCAAGCGCCGCGCGGCGCGCTACGCCGTCGCCTGCGAAGACCCCGCGGACGCCATCGCCCAATGCCGCAAGGCCTTTGGGGACTGTGGCCTCGACCTGGCTACCTGCGACCGCCTCGTCTGCGACGCCGGACGCCTCCGCCTCGACGATACTACGAACGCGCCTCTCGTCCTTGCTCCCCCATCCCAACAGGGGACGAGTCCCGCCGTCGTCGCGCTCTACGCGGTCTTCCTCATCATCTTCTACGTCTTCCTCGCCCTCCAGACCACCGACCACCCCCCGCGCCGACGCCCCCCGCGTACCAACCGACGCCCCCCGCGTACCAACCGACGACCAACTACAGCGCCCAAGCTCCGCCGCGCGCACCGCGACTGACTCGCTCACTTTCTGACTGACTGACGGACCGTAGCGCCGCCCGCGTTGCGTAGGGGCGAGGGCCGCGGCTTTTGGGGGATTGTACACGTCGGAGCTCGTCGTCCGGCAGATCGGCGCACCCACCTTGGTGCCACAAGGTCCATCGTCCTCGGTGTGTACAGGCGATCACAGGATCCATTCAACTGCCACGTCGTCGTCCTCAAGTTCCAGGTTGTCGTTCGAGAACCCCCGCTGCAACGTCACATTCGGCAATCGATGTCCTACCATCGCACGCGCTCTCAGTGTTTGTCCCGTTTTCGCATGATAATTTATTTTGTAATACTAATACGGCTGGCTGGCTGGCCGTGAAGAAGAGGCCGGATTGCTACAGTCCTGGTCGCGGAGGTCCGTTGCGCGTCGTCGGCCGTCGCCGCGGAGCTTGCAAGAAAATCAGTCTTAGAGAGAGAGCTCCTCCAACTACATCATCTCGGCGGGTCGCCACCTCGAGAGGAGCCTGGCGTGCTTCGAGGGAAGCCGCCTGGGTGCCGGATCTCGATGACCTGCGGCGCGGGCGGCGCGGCCTGGTTGGTGGCTGTCGTAGTTCAATAGCGGTGCAACCATCCAAGTTAGCTCGAACCGTAGAAGAGGGTGGTCCGAGCCCTACGTGTCGTGAATGCTCGACGGCATTGACCTGAGCGCTCGGGCTAGGGCCACAATGAGGCCAATAAAAAATTCGTTATGCTTCCGGGAGATGTCAGTCCTCGGTGGCTGCACGACAAATTCTGCGCCGACCATCGCTCGTACCATCAAGATTAGCTATCTCCGCATGTGGGGGATCATACCGGAGGCCAGTGCACTATGGCCACGCGATCGCGAGGAACACGCCGCGCGAAAAAAAGGTCAGAAATCGTCTTGAGGTCAGAAGTAAGGAACTTCGAGGATTCGACAGGCTGGGTATAAAAGAGATTCGGTCAAAAAAATGAATGTTATTCACTCACCAGACGTTCACGACGGGCCATAGAAGATCCTTCAGGTGGAGAATTTACGTTTTGACGTAAGAAGAAGGTCATTGCAAGACGATCATTGCCAAGGACAAACCTTCATCGCAAGTTAATTCGCGTACTCACCAGGATAAGACACATGAATGCCACCTTTGCGATGATGAGTTTAGGGCGAGTGTGACTCGGTCGCATTGACAGCAGCCAAGGATACGAATCAAGCTTTGTTGCACAAACCTTCGTTGCGTGCTCCGAGTTTTGACGTGAAATCCTCGAAGAGGTTGCACGGTTCAGATTTGCACGCTGCAGGAGCACGTTCGCCGAGTTTTGACTCGAACTGCCAGTGTCTACCACCACACATTAAGTTTCGAGCTTATTCGCTGTCGAGATTGCTCCCTCGTCATCGAAAACCAGGAGCGGGATCGGTGTTTTGGATTGTAACAGAAAGCAGTTCGGGCGAAACTCGACACAGTCTCCCTAAGCTTCATTAGAATCTGAGGCTGCAGCATGCGAAAGGTGGACTTACCAGCGGCGATATTATGTCGCTTAGACGAACGACCATGAGAAAAGGTAGCCAAAAGCAAAACAGCAGTTAGCCGTCGAAGATCCGAGTCTCTCGACATTTTTGTCGACCCCCCCCTTCACAACACGACTCCGCATCCACGCCCTCGTAAGCACATGCTCCGTGTTGTCGGTGGTGGCAGCCTACGGCGTAGGCTTGGCACGTAGTCCTCCGTGAGTTCACTAGCTCGTCTCTCGTCAGCAAAGTCTATTTCACTCTCGCTCGATAATGCGCGCAGCGGCTGGGCTTAATTCCTTTTTTTTTTCTCGCGACGTGCGGTTCCTCTGCACTTGCGCGCGACTGGCTGGGTTTCGTCGGAAGCCATTTAAAGTGCGAGACTGTGCCAAACCGTCCCGGCTCGGGTTGCTCTTCTTGTTGTTGTTTCCTATTGTCGCGTGCTGTGTTCTTGCTGGCTGTTGTAACGCTACAAACCATCAACATTCTGAGCGACTAAGGGGTCTGCTTTAAATCTTCAAGCCGAGGTCGACATAAAATGGCCTAAGTAATTTGCTAAATAAAACTCGGCCTTTATAGCATGTTCTTGTTCCTCTCCCTTCCTCTGCGATCCTCCATTCTTACTCTTTGAGCGCGGGCGTTGCTTGCCTTAAAGAAACAATGGTGTGCTTGCCGACAGTGTCTTCAGCTGAGGATAACTGGAGCTCGTCACACAGGTGATTTCGGAAAAGCGTGGATAGCAGTTGGTTCTGGAGACTACATCCTAGTTAACTCTGTGGTTTATGTAGCACAAAGTCGCTCGCAGCCCGACCACATGTTCGCGCTTGGGTTCTTGTTACCTATAGTGAAGTTGAGGCAAACCTATAGCGCCGTAGGCAGCAGCTAATACCAACAACAGGGAGCATAATATACACAGGTGGACGTGTGGGGACGAGATGATGAGAATAGGTTCGACGACAGCCTCTCTTCTTGCAGACGCGCGCGGGTCATTTCGGCGACGGGCGGGTTTGTTGAAGACGGCAAGCCAATTAGTAATAATCGACAAAAATGTCGTGTTTTTTCGTTTTGCAATTTTCGTGACTGATTATTATTCCTCATCGTGCTCGACAATGTGCATGATCTCACTCCCTAATAGTGTCGCCACGACTATCCCCCGACACCACGCGCATATCTACTAGCACCTGTGAACAGCAGACCTTGGCGACATAGGGTGTGCGGAGTGCGCGTCGGCGAAATAGCCGCGTACTTATTTGGCAACAACAACAACAACAACAACAACAACAACGAATTTTATCATACCGCGGTCGGCCACAAAAAAAAAAAACGCCGCCGAAGCATATGGAGGGGTCCCCCCACCACCCCTATATTCTCCAACATGCTGGCGAGCGTCTTCCCTCGCACCTACATTATGATGACGACACCAATAAGCACTGGTCATGACTCAATCCCCTTTGTGGTCGACGCCGTCACCCTTATGGTCGTCGTCGGAAACATCTTGGGCAACGCGGTCACTCTTAGGGTCGTCGTCGCCGGCAACATCGTGGGCAACATGGTCGTCGTCGTTTGATGGCCGTGCGATGGAGGAAAGCGCGGCATGGAGTTTGTTGCGCTCGTCGTGTTGGGGCGTAGTGAGTGGAGTCGCGAGGCGGCGGAGGTAGACGGTGGTCGCGAGAGAGACCGCGATCATCTTGGAGGAGAGAGCGTTCTTGCCCGATGCGAGGGCGAGAGAGGGTCGCATGCGCGGTGGGTCGACTTGGATGCCGAGGTCGCGCGCGACATCGTCCACGTGAAGTAGCGGTGTTTTTTTCAGGAGGTCGAAGACGAGGAGGCGACCGTGGGCATAGAGCGCGAAGAAGACGGACGGTCGATGCGAGGACCATTTGACGTCAGAAACGGGCGTCGGGATGCTGTCGTCGTCGTCATCGTCGTCTTGGGCTGCCACGGTGCCTTTCGAGTCAAAAGTAAGGACCGGGTCCGGGCGGTCGAGTTTGTGGAGCCTAATATCGCCGTCGAGCTGGCCGACGAGGATCAAGTCAGGGATGCTGAGGGCGAGGGCGGTCACTCTCGAGAGAGCATCGTCGTCTACGACTGTGTTGGGATCGTAGACGGGCGCGCAATAAGCCAAAGGTGGCACGGGGGTGGGTCCACCGAAGGAGCAGCGAACGACGTGTCCGGGTCGGGAGAGACCGACAAATAGATCATCGGGGTTCGTCGCGTCGATCGTCGCCGCGCACACGGCGAGCGCGCGCGGTGGTGCCGGATTTGCTTCGTCTGCGGGAGTAGTCTCGAGGTCCACGTCGACTGCCGGATGGGTCACCAGCATCCCTTCGTCTTCTTCGTCTCCGGGAAAAAAGAGCTTGGTAGGCACGCCAGCCCAGATGATGCAGGCCTTGGCGAGGCGGAGGATAATTTTTGCCCCCGGCTTGGCCCCGAGATCGTAGACGGTTTCGTCGTCGTCGTCATCATCATCTTTTTCTTTCGCTTTTGTGACGTCCCAGAGGCAAGCGAAGCCCGCCGCGTCGATCGAGACGAGCTCGAAGAAGAAACCTCCTCTGGGGACTGCCTCGACGGCCACCAGCGCGTCGCGGTGCGCGACGGGGGTACCCGCGAGGCAGGCGGTGTTGTAGGCCGGTTCGGGTGCTGCATCTCTCAGGTCCCAGATCATGACGTAACCGCCGTCGGTGCCCGCCGCGACCGCCGGCGCGCTTCTCGGAGAAGGTGGTCCGCACACGCACGTTACTCGGCCGGGCCCTACAAGGACGCGACGTTGCGTCGTCGCGTCCCACACAGAAATAAGATCGCCGCCGCGCGTGTCGCTCCACACGAAAATGGTCGACGGTCGCGCGCGCGAGAAGACGGCGCCGGCGCCCTCGGCCAGTCTTCGCCACTTTTCGTCCGCGAAAATCTCTCCCGCCTCCTCGTCTCGCGTCTCCTCCTCGAGGAGCGCTTCGATCACGGGTCCGACGTGGCGCGCAAAGGCGGCCAGTCGCCGCGTCGAAGGCGCCTCGAAGCTCACGGAGCGGCCGCGCACGAGATTCTCGAGGCTCGCGTCGTCGTGGCCCAGCGCGAACTGCATCTCCACGTCCCGCTGCTCGAGGCCCTCGGTCTCGACGTCGACTGTCCGCCTGTCGTCGGCCGGCCCGCACCCATACTCGCGCTGGGGTGCCCCTTTCGACCGCATTCGCACCCTGTACCACTGGTAAGACGTCGTCGGCGGCTGTTCGAACGCGAGGAACCTCTCGGGCGTCAGCGTCAGCTGCTCGCGAACGCGCTTGGCGCGCGCGACGCGCGGGTCGAGGCCCTCTACTCTCAGTCGCGCCGTTCTCGGACGACCCTTGGCACTCTTCTTCGTTTTCTTCTCCTCGATTGGCTCATCCTTGGGGACCGCCTTGTTGGCAATTTCCGCCGCGGCGAGGCGCGACGCGCGCTCGGCGGTCCCCGCGTTCTCCAACTTGACCGACTCCTGGATTGCCTCGACGTCATCTTCCAACGCCGCCGGCGGCGGCGCCTTCGCCGGAATCGACGACACGCGCTGCTTGGGCATCGCCGGCGCCTGCAGCACCGTTTCCTCGTACTCCTCGAAGTCGTCGTCGTACTCATCCTCCACCTCCACAGGCTCCTTCTTCTTCTTCTTCTTCTCGTTCGCAGCCTTGGCTCTGCTCGACGACGACGACGACTTGGCGCCGCCCGACTTCTTCGCCTTATTCATCACTCTTGTTGCAACTAACGCGCCGAAACTTGGGGTAAGGGTGGTGGTAGGTGTGTGATGAATGACGCCGCCAGAATAATGCTCTCTTTCTTCGTCCAAACACAGAAGGGTAAGGGTTAAGTGTTCAAAGAAGATGCAAGCGGATGAGCTCGAGTGGCTGCTGAGGGAGCTCGAGACCGCGCGGCCCGCGCGGCGCGACGAGGACTGCAGCGCCGTGATCTCGGAGGACGGACGGCGGTCGCTGTTTCCGCGGCACACGAGAGCTGAAGTCGCTGACGTGTTCGACGGAAAGCGGTTCTCAGCGATCCTCGCGCGGTCGAGGGCGCTCCACTCCCCCACGACGTGCGCCACGTGCGCGCACGTCGTGGGGTCGTTGCGACGACCGCGCGCGGGGTCGCTCGCGCCTTTCGAAGTGCGACTCCCCAAGAAAAAACATTGGGGTTTGCAACTCATCATGCTTTCCGACCTCGAGCCGTACTCGTTGCCGCTGAACCGCGTGGCGGTGTTCGCGTCGGAGCGCGACACCATCGCGGCGGGCGACCGCCTCGTGTCGGTGAACGGCGAACCGCTCGATTCCTCGAGCTTCGACTCCGTCGTCCATCAGCTCACCGAGGCACGCGCGCCCGTGCGGCTCGGTCTCGTGCGCGTCGCCGACCTCGCGTTGCTGGGACCAGCGTTCCGCCACTGGCGCGCGGCGGCGGCCCAAGCCCAATCGAAGGTGGCGATGGCGCGCCTCAAGCGTGCCGCTTCCTGCTCGTTGATGGCTGGTCTCCTCGCGACCCGCAGAGTCTGCCATCCCTCCGAGGCGCGAGGCTTCCGGCAGTGGGTCGAATTCGTACGCGCCTCGACCGCCCGCCGCCGCCTCGCTAACACCGGCGCGACCGCCGTTGCCCGGATTCTCCGTCGCTGGCGCCGCGCGCGCCTCGCCGCGGTCTTCGAGGCCTGGCCCAGACGACCGCTCTTACGATCCCACGCGACGCAAATGGCCAGCGTGCTCGCGTGGTCCGCGCGCGGCCTCCAGCGCGAAAGTGCTTTCGAGGTCTTTGGAGGCGCCTTGAGCCGCGCGATGCGCCGACGCGAGAGACGACGACCACGTGTGGCATTCGATCGCTGGCGCGACTCTTCTTTGGAGCGCGATGTAAACGACGACCACCACAACGACGAGGGCAACCGCCTCTCTTCTCCGGCGGCAGGCTCGGCGCTGCCCGGGAAGTTTCTTGTCGGCTCCACCGAGTTGGCTTTGGACGAGGAGGAAGAAGACGACGACGATGAACCGTATCAAGACGCGAGACGATACGGCGTAGTCGCCGACTCGAGGCCGCTTCTCGAGGAGAAGGAGGAGGAGGAGGAGGAGGAGGAGCAACCGGGTTGTCGCGAGCAGCCGAGGAAACAGGCTGGCACCGCCGTGGTTGTCGACTTCAAGTCCTTGCCGGTTGAGGAGTATGAGGAGGACCAACGCGACGAACTCCGCGATGTTGCTGAGACGCTGCGCTGCGAAGAGCAAGTACCTCGCGACGAGGAGCCGTGCAACCGCAGAGATGTTGTCGTCGACATGTACTCGTCTCCAGAGGACCGAGGCGCCTTCGAGGATGTCAAAAGTAAGCTCTCTGACGCTACCAAGTCAACCCGAGCCTTGGAAGAACAACCGCCTCGCGACCAGCAGCCAAGCAAACATGCCCGTGACGACCGTCGTCGTGACTCTCAGTCGCTTGTGGAGGACCAAAGCGAGCGATCTGATTCTGCCGATGATGTCTCGGCGCGCACGTTTCGCGACGACGAGCCCAGCAGTCAATCCCGCGAGGATCTTGTTCTCAACTCGCTGCTTCTTGAGGAGAAAAATGCTGTCGATGTTGTGCTGGCTTCGGGTGAACGTTCGCCTTGCGGTAACAATCCGCCGAGCAGTCGAGACAATGGCGTCATCGACTCGATCCTGTCGCCCGAGAACCAAATCGAACTCTCGGTTGATTGTGAAGACTTGCTGGCGTTGAAGAACCAGCCATGTCAAGACGAGCAGCAGCCCGATGGAAAGGCTGACACTGACGTCGTTGACTCGAAGAAATCGTCGCGCACTGATGAGGACCACTCCGATGGTGTCGCCGAGGCACTTCCTTCTGCGGAGCGCTCCATCGACAGCCCCCTGCCGGAAAGACAAGATGACCTTGTTGTCGATTCGACGCCGCCCTCCGTTGGGGAGCACCGAAGCGAGCGATCTGATTCTGCCCATGAGTTGGCTTCTGCGAAGCAATTGTCGTGTCACGAGGAGCAGGCGCGCAGACAAGCCCGCGAAGATCCCCTTGTCGACTCGCCGCTGACTGCGGAGATAAGTCAGCTCCCCGATGCAGTCGATTACGATCCAGCCTCGGAAGAATCTTTCCCTCGCAATGCGCAGCCCAGCAGACAAGTCCGCGAGGATGCGGTCAGCGCCTTGAAGCCGCTCGAGGAGCAGAACAAGCTTCCGTGTGCTCTCAAGGCCGCACGTGCCTATGAGGAGACGTTTTGCGACGAGCAACCCCAATTACAGGCTCGCAATGGCCGAAGTGTTGACTCTGAGCCGTCGCCACCGTCGCGGCTAGAAGAGAAGGACGAAATTGGGCTCACTGATGTTGCCGATGCTGTGCTAACAGAGGAGGAGGAACCGACTCGCGTTGAGGAACCAACTCGCGTCGAGGAGCCCCGCGCACAGGCTTGGAATGACCTTGCAGACACGACGTCCCGGTTACCGCTCGAGGAGGGGGACCGAAGCGACCTCTTTGAAGTTGCTGGGTTGACCCTTGCCTCGCAACCGTCTCGGAACGCGCGGCCCAACGGAGAAGCACACAATATCGTTGTCGACTCGTGGTCGTTGCGTGAGCACCAGCGCGGGAAATCTGATGATGCTGTTAGTGCTGCCGCGGATTCTGGGCTTGCCTCGAAAGGACCATTGCCACAGAACGATCAGCCCTACAGACAAGCTCCTGAGAATCTTGTTGCTGACGTGAGGTCGCTCGACGAGCATAGCGAATTCGCTTGTTCTCCCGAGGCGATGCTTGCGTCTGATGACCATGCATCTTGCGACGGGCGGCCCGGCGAAAATGATTGTGATAACCTCGTCGTCGACTCCTCGAAGTCGCCGCTCCCGCTTGAGGAGGATCAATGCGAGCCGGCCAGAAGACAAGCTCGAGATGCCTTTGTTGTCGACTCGAGACCATCTCTTGAGGACGAAAGCGAGCTCACTCATGCTGCGGATGCCTTGGGGGAGCGGCTGCCTCATGATGTGCAGTGTAGCAGACAAGCTCTCGATGACCTTGACTACTCGCGGCCGTTGCTTGCAGAAGACCAAGGCGAGTTTTCTGATGCAGCTGAGTTGTTGGCCTCGGCTAGTCCACCATCTCGAGATGTGCAGCCCAGCATACAGAGTCCCGCTGCTGATGCTGTGCTGACCTCGGAAGAGGAACAACCTCACGGCAACCAAGGTGGAGACGCTTGCAATGGTGTTGTCGACTCGAAGTCACCCCCGGTTGAGGACCAAAGCGAGCACTCTGATGTCGTTGAGACGCTCGCTTCGGCCGAGCAACTTTCTAACAGCACGTTGCCCATCGGTCAAGATCGAAAGGAAATTGTCGTCGCTTCGACGTCGCCGCGTGTCGAAGTGGACCGCGGTGAGCGCTATGATGCTCTCTATGCTTTGTCTGCCTCGGCAGGGCCAGCGCGTAACGCAAAGCAGTCCTGCAGACAAACTTGCGAGGATCTGGTTGTGGCTTCGATGCCGCACGATGAGCAGAACGCAGTCTCTTGTTGTGCCAAGGCTGCACCTTTCTCCCAGGAGTGGTCTCGCAACAACCAGGCTAGCGGACAGACTCACAGTGGCTTGGTCGTTGACTCCAAGCAGCCGCAGCCTCTGGATGAGATTTACCAAAGCAAGCTGTGTGATGCTGTCGAGCCTGTGCTTGCGTTGGCCGAACCGGCTTGTATCGAGGAGCTCGGCGGACAGGCGTGCAATGATCTCGAAGACTTGAAATCGCCGCTACCGCTAATGGAGGGCAGAAGTGACCTGTTGGACATCTCGAAGTCACCGCTAGAGGACAAGAAAGATCTCCCTGATGTTGCTGAGACGCTGGAATCAGAAGTGCAACCATTGGTTGAGGAGGACCAGAAAGGTATCCTGGATGTTGCGGAGACGTTGACATCAGAAGAGGCACCGTCTCGCGACTTGCAACCAAGCAGCGGGGCTCGCAAAGATGACGTCGATTTGAGGCCGTCATCCACGGACCAAAGCGAGCTCTCTGATCCTGCCAATGCAGTACCGATCTTGGAGGAGCAACCGGCCCGAGGTAAGTACGGGATATGCAGTGGCTTTGTGGATTCGAGGCTGTCGCTCGAGGAGAACAATGGGAAGCTATCTGATGGGAATGATTCAACACGGGCCTTGGAAGAGCAACCGCCATTCGACGATGATCCTACGAGGGAGGCTCGGAAGGATGTTGTTGTCGACTCGTGGCCGCTGCTCGAGGAGCAAACGGAGATCTCTGACGCTGCTGACGTTGTACGCCTGTCGCACTGTGGTATCTTTCACGAGGAACTGACTTACGATAACCATCCTGGCAGACGTGCTCGCAATGATGTTTTGAGTTCAAAGTCACCGGAGGAGGACACGCGCGATCATCCCAACAAACAAGCTTGCGATGACTGCGTTCTTCGCTCGATTCCGTCGGGTGAAGACAAAATCGATCACTCAGATCCTGCTCATGTTATGCAGGCCTGGGGGAATGATTCATCTCTCGAAGACGACTCCTCTGACTCGGGCGACGAGGAGCCTAGCGCACAGGCTCGCCAAGATATCGTCATCAACTCGCCGCCTTTCGCGGAGACCGAGCTCGCTGACGGTGTTGATGTTTTGCTAGCCTCGGAGGAAGAAGGAACTGTCGGCGTAATATCCGGCGCGAAGGTCCGCAATGATCTTGTAGATCCAAGGCCTTCCCGCCAGGGCCAAGACGACCTCTCTGATGCTGCCCATGCGGTGCTGGCCTCGGAGAAAGTGTCATCTTTCGACGAAGCGACCAGCAGACAAGCTCCTGAAGAATTGAGTGTCGTCTCGTGCCCGTCGCCCGTGGTCCGGAACGAGCTCTCTGAAGCAGCCGATGCCGTTCTGGCCTCGGGAGAAGAAACGGATTGTAACGAGCTGGCTGGCAGACCAACGCGCAATGACCCTGCGGGCTCGACATCGCCGCGGCCCCTTGAGGAGACCGGAAATAAGCTGCCTGATGTTGCTGAGACAGTGATCCTGGAAGAACAACCATCTCGCGATGTGCAGCCAAGCAGCGTGGCTCGCCAAAATGTTGTCGGCGACTCTAAGCAGTTGCGCGGTCAGCACGGCGCGATTTCTGATGCAGGCGATGCCTTGCTAGGCTCCGCGATGTCTCGCGACGAGCGGCCTGGCGGCCAGTGTTTTAATGACGGTGTCGACTTAACGTCGGCACCGCCGCTCAAGGAAGACCGAAGCAAAGAGGCCAACAGAGAATTACGCGATAACCTTGTTGTCGAATCGAGGTCATCGCTTGAGAATCAAAGCGTGCTCTCTGACGCTGCGGCCGCTGTATTGGCCTCAGAGAATCGACTATCTCGCGACGAGCATCCCAGCGCACAAGCCTGCGATGACCTTCTCGACTCGGCACTGTCGTTTGCAGAGGACCAAGGCGAGTTTTCTGGGGCTTCTGAGTCATCGGCGACGGCGGACCCCCTGTCTAGTGACGTGCAGTCCATGAGACAATGTCTCACGAATGCTAATGGTCCCGTTCTGACGTCGGAAGGGGAGCAATCTGACGGCGAGCAACCTGATGGCTATGCTCGCGATGAAGTTGTCGATGCGAAGTCACCCACAATCAAGGACCAAATGGAGCATTGTAATGTCACCGAGACACTTGCTTCGCCCGAGCAAGCGTCTGACTGCACGCCGCCCATCAGAAAAGATCAAGGGAACTTTGTCGTCGATTTGAAGGCGCCGCCCGTTGAGGAGGACCATAGCGCGCGCTCTGATCCAGTCTATAATGCGTCGGCCTCTATAGGGCAAACGTCTCGCGAAAAGCAGCCCAGCAAACAAGCCCGGGAGGATTTTGTTGTTGCTTCGATATCCCTCGAGGAGCAGAATGAACCCTCATGTGGCGCGCAGGCTGCACCTGCCTCTGAGGAGTCGTCTCGTGACAAGCAGCCCGGTGGACAGGCTCGCAATGGCTTAGTTGTTGACTCCAAACCGCCGCCGCTGCATGAGAGGGACCGAAACAGGCTCTCTGATGGTACCGATGCCGTGGTCGCGGCAGTGGAACCGGCTCGCGACGAGCAGCCCGGCGGACAGGCGTGCAATGATATCGTGGGCTCGAAATCCGTGTTACCGCGATCGGAGGGCAGAAGCGATCTACCCGACATGTCTGAGACGCTGGGATTGGAAGAGCGACCAACAAGGCTCAGTAGAGAGGCTCACGAAGATGTTGTCGTCGATTCGGGGTCGTCGCCCGAGGACCAAAACGAGCTTTCTGATACTGCTGATGTCGCCCTGACCTCGAAGGAGCCATCATCTTGCGACAAGTACCAGGCAAGCAATGGCTTCGTGGGCTCGAGGCTGTCATTTGAGGCGGACAAAGACAAGCCCTCTTATGCGGCTGCCCAGTTAGTATCGCCGTCCTTGGAGAACCAACCAGTTTGCAACGAGGAGCACTGCATTGAAGCTCGCAAGAATGTCGCCGTCGAGTCATGGCCACTGCTCGAGGAGCAGAGCTCGCACACTGATGCTGCTGACGTTGTACGGGCTCGCGATGAGCATGGACATGCGTCCAACGATGTTTTCAACTCGAAGTCCCCGGAAGAAGACACACGCTGTCATCCCAGGAGACGAGCTCGAGATAACAGTGGTGTTCAATCAAGGCTTTCCGTTCAAGACCAATGCGAACACTCTAATGCTGCTGATGTCGTGCAGGCCTGCGAGGAGGAACCATCTCTCGACGACGACGACGACGACTCCGACTCTGGCGACGAGCAGTCCAGCGCACAGGGTCGCCAAGATTTTGTCATCACGCCGCTTCGAGAGGAGACCGAGCTCGCTGTCGGTGCTCATGCTGTGGTGTCGGAGAGAGAAGATTCTGTCGGCGCGCAATCTGGCTCTAAGGGCCACTATGACCTTGTGGATTCAAGACCGTCGCTCGAGGGCCAAGACGACCACTCTGATGCTTCCAATGCAGTGCTGGCATCGCAGGAATTATCATCTTCTGACAAAACGCCCGGCAGACGAGCTCCTGACGATTTTTCTGCCGTCTCGTGCCCGTCGCCCAAGGACCAGGGCGAGCTCCCTGATGCTGCCGACACCATGCTGGCCTCTGAAGAGGAAACGGGTCGTGACAAGCAGCCTGGCGGACGGGTGTGCGATAACCGTGTGGGCTTGAACTCACCGCAGCCCCATAAGGAGACCCGAACCGAACTGCCTGATGTTGCTGAGATGGTGATCTCGGAAGAGCCGCCATGCAGACGTGACTGCAAGGATCTTGTTGTGGACTCGGCGCTACTCGGGGAGCTGAGTGAGCACCCTGACATTCTCGATGTTTTGCTTGATTTGGGGAAGCCATCGAATCGCGACGAGCAGCCCAGCAGACAAGCCCACGAGGATCTTGTTGTCACCTCGAGGCCGCAGGACGATCAGAACAAGTTCCCTTGTGGTGCCAAGGCGGTGCTTGCCTCCGAGGAATCGTCTCGTGACAAGCAGCCTGGCGGAGTGGCTCGCAATGGCCTAGTAGTTGATTCTGTGCCGTCGACGCTGGGTGTGAAGATCCAAGACAAGATTAACTCTGTTGCTGTCGATGTGGTGCTGGTGTCAGAGAAGGAAAATGTTTGCGACGAGCAGCTTGGCGGACAGTCATGCGATGACCTTGTGGAATCGAAGTTGCCACCACCACAAGAAGGGAGCCGAAGCGATGTTTCTGGATCAACCCTTGCCTCGGAGGACCAGCTGTCTCGCGACACGCAGCCCAGTGGAGAGGCTCTCAAAGAAGTCGTTGTCGATTTGGCTCCAGAGTCCCAAAGCAAGCCCGTTGATGCTGCCGATGGAGTATTGGCCTCCAATGAGCGACCTTCTGGCTACGAGAATCCAGGCGGACAGCACAACGACCTTGTGGACTCGAGGCCCTTGCTTGAGGACGAGGACGAGCTCGCCGATTCCACGGGATCCATGAATGCTGTGCCGGAACAACCATCTGACGACGACACGCAGCGCCCGAGAGAGGCTTCCAACGATGCTCTTATCGACTCGGGACGGCTCGAGGTACCTCGCGAGTGCTCGCATTCTGTCGATGATGCTGCGTTGGCCTCTGAGCTTGCTTTGGCAAAGCAGCCATCTCGCGACGAGCAGCCCAAGGGACAGGTTCGCAATCGCCTTGTTGTTGACTCGAAGGAGCTGCCGCCTCCACCATTGGTCGAGAAGAACCAAAGCGAGATCTCTGACGCATCGGGTGCAGTGCTGGGCTTGGAGGAAGAACCATCTCGAGACGGACAGTCGGTTAGACTTGTTAGCAATAACCAAGTTTACTCGAGACCACGGCTCGAGGTGCAGTGCGAGGTCCGTTGCGCTGCCGACGCTGCTCGTGCCTCGGGAGGAAATCTAATGCGCGACAAGCAGCAGCCCAGCACGCAAAGTCTCTTCGATGCTGCTACCGATAATTGGCGAGCATCTCAGAAGTATCCCTCTGGTGGCGAGGAACTTAGTAGACAAGGTCGTGACAACCTTGATGAGACGAGGCTGTCTCTTGATGAGGGCCCAAGTCAGGCTCCCAATCCAGGTGCCGAAGTCCCCGGGTCGCGACCTTCGGAAGTCGCGGTGCAACCAGGACATCAGGCTAGCCAAGACGTTGTCGTTGACGCGAGTGCGCGTTTTGATGAGGATGACCAAGGCGAACTCCCAAAGTTTGCAGTGGAACCGGTGGATCAACCGTTTGGCAGCACGCTACCTTTTCGTCGAAAAGGCTGCAACGAAGAATCGAAGACTCCATTTGAGGAGCAGCAGGAGAGCGTTCCCGCGCATGCTACCAAGGATATGCCTGCATCGAAGGACCAACAACCACCTTGTGACGCACAGCGCAGACGTGTGGTCGTGGACGCGGCGTCACCTGCGCGAAATGAGCCCTCTGAGGTTGCTGCTGATGCAGTACTGGCCTCGGCGGAGGATCCATTTCGTGACGACGCGCAGCCAAAGAGCCAAACTCGCGATGCGCTTGTCGAGTCGAGGCCATCCCCCGAAGAGTACCATAGCGAGGTCTTGTGTGTTGCCGAGACTGTGATTGCCTCGACGGTGGAGCGATCTCGTGATGTGCAGCCCAGCAGACAAGGTCTCCCTCGGATTAGGCAGGCGTCCGAGGACGATCCGTTTCTCGGCACGCGACGAGCTCGCGAGGACCTCGCCGTCTTGAGGCTGTCTCCCGAGGGCCAAATCGAACTCCCTCATATGGTCGAGTTAAGATTTGTCTCGGTGGAACCTCCTCGAGACGAGCAACCAAAAGCCCTTCGAGACGACACGAAGTCATCGGATCGAAGCGAACTCCCTGATAATCTAGCGGAGTCGATGTTGCCCTCGGTTCGTCGACAACAACCGTCACACGGAGGGCAGCAAAGAGACAAGGACTTTAATAATATGAAGTCCAAGAAGAAGTCGTCGTCGTCGTCGTCGTCGTCGTCGTCTGATATCAGACAAGACGATGTTGTTTTCGCGGACTCGAGGCCGCCGCCGCCGCCGCCGCCGCTTCCGCTTGAGGAGAACCCAAACAACAACGAGGTCTGCTCCTCCGAGTCAACGGAAGAGGCGGCTCGAGACGGCGAGCAGCCTAGCAGACACGAAGGGGAGGACCGTGGCGGGCTTTCTGATGCCGAGGATGATGCTGCCGAAACTCTCTTATCCTCGGAGCAACTCTCTCCTGGCTCGCAGCCCAGCAGCGAAGATGGTTCCGTTGACTCGAGGCACGCGTCACTGCTGCTGCTCGAGGAGGAGGGGGAACAAGCGAGCCCTGCCGCGTCGAAAGGACCGTCTCGTGGCAACTATCAGGCCAGCAGACAGGGTGGTGGTGGTGGCTACAAGGATGGCACCTCGCGGCGCGCCAAATCTCGCTCGACGAAAGCTGTCGTGTCGCCGGACTTTGAAGAAGCCTGGCTAGTTGCCGCGTCGACGCAAACCGAGGACTTTCGTCCTCGTCGCGCGCGCCGCTCGAAGGCCGTGCGTCGATTGGTGGTGGCGTGGAGGACGTGGTGGCGTCACATGCGTTTAGGCGCGCTGGTCGTGCTGAACCGGCGACGGGCATTGCGCGAGGCCGTCCGTCGTTGGCGCGACGCGTTGGTCGCGGTCGAACGGATGCGGCAGAGGCGTCTCGAGGCGCTGCGCGGCGTAGTCCCCGGGCGGATCGATGTCGTCCGGTTTTGGTTCGACCGGTGGAAGTCGTCCGATGGGTTGCTCGAGACACGGACGGGGTGGTTCGACGACGGGTTGGTAGGGTCGCGGACGACGGTCGAGCTGTCGTCTCTTGCCGACGAGGTGCTGGCGCCGATTCTCGTCGATTTCGAGCCGGATCCCGTAGAATTGTCCCCCGGAGGACTCTCGGATGCGGTCCTCGACACGCGAAGCTCGCGACGACTCTCGCGGCGCAAGTCGGCTCCAGTGACGCCAACCTTCGAGGAGGAGGAGAGGCCGAGTTACGGCGGTGGTTGTCTCAACAGCGTCGCGCGGCGGCTGTACGGGCTCGACATGGGCGGCCGCGGAGACGAGGTCGAATACCCGGAATCGAGGAGTCCGCGGCGGGTGGACATGGCAGAGCGGATCCAGGCGCTCCAGCGGGGGGTCGCGACGCGCAGCACCACAAAAATCGTCCGCGTCCCCCAGGACACCCCGCCGCCCTCGCCACGCGTTCGGCTCCCCGTCGCCTGGCTCTCTAACCCGAGCCTCGGGACCTTATGACGACGACGACGACGACGAGGAGGAGGAGGAGCCGACTCTATCATAATATAGCGTGACAGAAGAAGAAGAAGAAGAGAAAAATGATCTCAAAAGACGACGGTGGCGAGCATGGTGGCGAGGACCTGGAGGATGTTGTCGGCCATGAGATCGTTGACGTTGGCCTCGAGGTGGCGCTTGGGGTCGATTTTGCCGACGTTGGAGACGAGAACCTCCTCGGGCGTCTTGCCCTCCTCGTCCTTGACGCGGTCGTTGTAGTTTTTGGAGTGCTTGGCCATGCCCTGGATGAGGTCGAGGTTGGCCGCCGAGTGGTCTTCGAACCTCTTGGTCTTGAGGCCGGTCGCCCAAGTATTCTTGTAGAGGTTGGTCAGCATCTGCTCCTCGAGGTGGTTTTTGCGGTAGTCGATGACCATCGAATAGTAGTGGCGGTTCAAGCCGTGGATGAGGGCCTGGATCGAGGGTTTCTTGAGATGGCCGACGTTGGAGGTGGTCTGGCGGGGTTCCTGGCCGAGCATCATGAGCTGCGGGTTGATGAGTCGAAAGCAGTCGATGACGACCTTTCCCTTGACGCTCTGGACGGGGTCGATGACGACCGCGACGGCCCGCTGATTTAAGGCTTCGAAGCTCTGCTGCGTGTTGATGTCGACCCCCGACATCCAGCACCCAAAGCCTGGGTGCGAATGGTACCATCCGACGACCATCTCTGGTCGGCCCGTCTGCTTGAGCATCTCGAGCATCTTCGTCTGGAAGACGGGGTCGACGGCCTCCACCGAGACGCCGGTCCCGCTCTGGGGCATCGCGAACACGTCGACGCAGTTTATGGTGTAGTCGTCGACGAACTGGCCGAGCATGAGCCCCATCACCTCCATCGGGACGCCCGCGCGGCCGTGCTTGAGCATCTTGAGAAGGGCGAGCGACGAGATCTGAACCTTCTCGGCGGTGTCGACGACGGGCGCGTCGGGCGCCGACGTCGGGTTCCCGAGTCCGGGCAAGTTCCCAAACAACCGCGACAGTCGGTCCATCGCTTGGAGAGTGGTTAGGGTTATTACTAATAACAATGGAAGTGCTGAAGAATCCGTGGTCGATTTTCGAGTCCAAGACGTGCGGATTGTGCTGTGCCGAGTGGGACGGTCCGTCGAAGCAACTAGAACAGGTGCTGGAGGCCATCGCGGTACCGGGCGTGCGGTTCGTCAAGTTCGACGGCGAGAGCCACAGCTCGCTGTGCGAGGCGCTATCGATCACGGTCATCCCGACTCTGGTACTCTTGGACGGCGGTGTCCGCGAAAAGCTCGAGGGTGCCCAGGACCCCAAGACTCTCGCGTCGCGGCTGGCGGCGTTCGCAGAGGAGGAGGAGACCGCGGCGATCGAAAAGCTCAAGTTCGAGAATCGCCTCAAGCAGCTCGTCAACGCCGCGCCGTTGATGGTGTTCATGAAGGGGACCCCCGAGGCCCCGAGATGCGGGTTTTCGCGCGAGGTCTGCGAGCTGCTCAAGGGCAAAAAGTTCGCGTCCTTCGACGTGCTTCGGGATCGCGCCGTTCGCGAGGGTCTCAAGACCTACAGCGACTGGCCGACCTACCCCCAGGTCTACAAGAACGGCGAGCTTTTGGGGGGGCTCGACATCCTGAAGGAAACCGATCTCGACGACGACGACGACGACCAGGAGGATTTTGCGGCGCTCGTGTCGCGAGCCCCGGTCATGTTGTTCATGAAAGGCTCCCCCGAGGCTCCGCGATGCGGCTTTTCGAGGAAAATGTGCGACATTTTGACGGCTCACGACATCACCTTTTCCACCTTTGATATTCTCGAGGACGACCGCGTGCGCCAGGGCCTCAAGACCTACGCGAATTGGCCCACCTTTCCCCAGCTCTACGTCAACGGCGACTTCAAGGGCGGGCTCGACATCATCTCCGAGATGGCTGGCCCTGACCTCAAGGCGGACCTCGGGCTCAGTACCTGATGCAGACTATTCCTCCAAACCTTCCTTCCTTCCTTCCTTCCTTCCTTCCTTGAGGACTATTTTATTTGATTTTAGGGAAGAAGAAGAAGAAGGGTAAGGAAGAGATCGCGTTCTCAACGGGCGGACGGAATTTGCCCGCAAGAAAGAATGAAGATCTCATCATCATCATCATCATCATCATCGTGTCTCGTTATCATTTTGCGGGGATTTTTGTGGTTGCTGCTCTTCGAGCCGGAGCGTCAGAACGTTATTATCGTCGTCGTCGTCGTTCGGAAGAACAACAGCAGGCTCCTCTTTTTGGAGGAGCTTGGGTCCCGAGACGGAGATGGCGACCGCCCCGAGGGGTGCCGTGAGGATAATCGCGATTACGGAGACGGCGAGGATGATCCTCGCGCGGTTTTCTTGAGTATCGGTCGTAGCCGCGTCCAACGGGACCGCACCGACCGCGGCCTGGACGGTGGCCTTGGGGAGCCAGGCGAGCGCGACGAAGAGGCGGTCGGCGGTGCGCGGAAGACTCGGGGCGACGGCCGCCGCGGTGGCTCCGAGCCGGAAGGCCGCGCCGACGACAACCAGCAAAACCGCGAGGGCGGCCGTGCGCGGCGGGAGGTCGCCGAGGTCGACCGCGACGCCGAGGAGGCTGAAGAGCGCAGGCTGGGCGACGAGCGTCCAGGCGCGGGAAAAACGAGCCCCGACGAGGTCGGACGACTGCCTTCCCCAGTCGCGGGCAGCAATCGTCGCGAGCGCTAATGTCGCGAGCGCCGATGCGCCCGAGAAGCCGAGGTGCTTGAGGCCAAAGGTCGCGGCCAAGGCGGCGACCCCTAGGGCTGCCGCGCGCTTTTGGATATCCTCGGTCGAGGCGTATCGTAGGGCGAGCGCCGCGCCCGAACCGACGGTCGCCCCCAAAAAAAGTTCGAGCGGGGCGCGGGACCAGGCCGGGAGCCGGTCGGAGGTGTCGAGGGCAAAGCCGAGGCTGACCCCGAAGCCCGCGAGGGAAAAGACGTCATCCAGAGCGGCCGCGGCGACGACGAGCGTCGGGATACCGGTTTTCGTCCCGTAGCCTTGCCTGTCGAGGTCGACCAGGCTCGGGACCACAACCGCGGGAGACACGGCCGCGACGACAAACCCGAGGGTCGCGCACCAGGGAGCGGGGAGCGAAAACAGCAAGAATCCAAGGATGGCAGCGACCGTCGCTTCTACGAGACAAGGAAGCGCGGCGAGGCGGAACGCGGCCCACCGCAGCCGTCGAAGGGCTTCCGTGTCGAGGCCGAGGCCCGCGCGACACAGGATCAGGGAGAGGGCTGCCGTGCGCAGCGAGGACGATGTCCGCTTGTCGACGCGCACCCCCGCGGCGTTCCTCAGACAGCAGCCGGCGATCAACATCCCCAACAAAGGCGGCAGCCGCGCGCCGCTTTTGCGGTTGACCCAATCCACAATCTGACCGCCCGCTATGCCGGCCAAGATGACGCATTCCACCGCGAACACGGGACCCCCCGGCGCGGCGGCGGATCCAATGGCAAGGTAGGCGACGACGCACCCCAGAAGAGCGACCACCCACCACATCCTTACCCCCTTGCCACACATCCGTCCTTACCACCACCACCAAGAACGATAGTAGAGTATCCGAAACGTATCATCATCATCTCATGCGGCAGCACGTCTGCGAGGAAGTCGCGAGGTTCGTGCGAAGCCACGTGGACGCAGCCGACGACCTCCAGAAGCCGACCTTGCGGCGAAAGAGCCGACGGTCGTGGGCTGATGAGTTCTCGTCGCGGTGCGCGCGGTTCGAGAAGCCGAGAAAGAACAACCTCCCCGCCGCCGCCGCCGCCGCCGTCATCAAGGCGCCCGAGCGAGAAGAGGAGGAGGAGGAGGAGGAAGAAGTGCCCGAGCCGCGCCCCCCCAAAATCTGGCGCCACGGCTGGAATCGGGTGTGCGAGTACTGTTTGAACGCTGCCGTCGCCGGCGCCGACCGCGTCGAGTGCCGGTACTGCAACGTCGTAGCCCACCGGAGGTGCGCGGATGCGCAGCCGCAGAAGATATGGGTGTGCCGGGACTGCGTGTTGGTGCTGGACGACTGCCGACGCGCGGCGATCGTCGCGACTTGCGAACGCAGGCTGTCCCGCGCGCGGCACTTAAACTCGGTCGCGATTCAAGCGCGCGCCCGGGCCTACATCCATAACCAGCCGTTCCGGAAGCTCAGGCGTGGGGTGGTGGCGATCCAGGGCGTCGTCCGCTGCATTTCCGAGCGCCGCCGCTTCAGGGCGCTCTACTCGAACGAGGAGCGTCCCTACCACGTTCGCGTCGTTTCGGCCTCGGGAATCCTCGAGGAGGGCGAATATTTCGGAATTGTCAGCATCGTCCGCAACCAGACGTCCGACGACCTCAATCCCCTCGAGGCTGCCGGAGGAGCGACGCTCTTCCAATTCTTCACGCGATCTGACAGACCCGACGCCTCCGGCCGGCTGAACAACGTCGACGTCAACGTCCTCGTCCCTTCGACCGTCTGCGGCGTCACCGTCTTCGTCACCCTCGTCGCCAAAACAAACAACAACGCGCCGACGACGCCCAACCCCAACAACAACAACAACAACAACAACAGCAAGGAGCCGTCCTCCGACGCTCACCAGATCGCGTTCTACGCCCAAGCGAGCTCGGACCTCGAATACGACCTCCTCTACTACCGCCGTGCCGTGCGGAACCTAAGCTGCATCACCAGTTCCGACGACTGCTTCGAGCCGCGAGAAAAACCCGGCTCCCTCCAGGCCCTCCGCATGCTCCACCGAACCGACCGCACCCCCTCCGATAACGTCGTCGTCAAACTCGAACTCGCCCCGTGCCCCGTCTCCACGACGCACCACGGCCTCCTCGAAGAGGTCTCCTCCATCTTCAGCCGGAAGGCCGTCAAGCGGCGCTGGTGGTGCCTTCTCGCCGAGCACGTCCTCCACTTCTATCGGTCGCAATCCGACCAAACCCCCCTTCTCTCCTTCCATCTCGGCCGGTCCCACCTCAAATTCTACCACCAGTCGGCCGTCCTCGAGATCAAGTGCCTCGAGAAGACGATGCTCGTCTCGCAGCACGACGCCAACGCCAGAGCGGCCTGGTTTCGGATGCTCAAAAAGAACTGGGATTCGGCCAAACTCCGAGCGCGCTCGTATCGGCCCTCGCACCCCCTCCGCTCGTCCTAGTAGTTCTTCTTCTCGCGCCGCACCTTAAAATTATGGCGCCCAAATCTCGCCGGCCTCCTCTCTCTCGTTTCCCCTCTGACCCAACAACGCCATGATTTCTTTGCTCGAGCAAAATTGTATATCGTACAAAAAGAAAATGCCCAGCATCGGCGGCGGCGGCGTGAGCCTCCCGCCACAAAAAAAAAGCAGCGTCGTCGCCATCGCCGGCGCGTCGCGGTCGGGAAAGTCGACGCTGGCCGCAAAGCTGAGGCTCGCGCTCGCCGGGCGATGGCCACTCTCCGGGTCTGGCTTCCCGGTACGTCGGGCACGCGCGGCTCGTTCGAAATTGGAACGTCGACGTGATGGTGCATGTCAAGGCTTACAACGTCGCTTCTGGAAACTGGAGAGGCGGAAAGGTAACGAGTGGAGCATCCTCAAACTCGCCCGCGAGGACAGCCGGTCGAGACCTGTGATGACAGCGATAAGCCGCCGACGATCCGGGTGCACTTGTCGAGGCGTCTATATTGCAAGCATAGTCATCAACGGGCAGTACTGCGTATTGTCGCCAAGCTCGACAGAGACCTCGCAAATGCGACCGATCACCAGCGCTTTTGGACCTGGAGCAAATGAAAAACACGATCATCATTCTGGCAGGCCCAAAGTGTCTTCCTTGTTTTTTAACTCGAGCGCGCGCATCTCTCGAAGAGAAGACCGCCGTGGTAAAAACGGGCGCGGTGCGAAAGCATTTAGGATCAAGAAGACAACGTCGGTGAAAAAAGTGACTGACTGCTTTGCTTTGCTTTCTTTCTTTCTTTCTTTCTTTCTTTCTTTCTTTCTTTCTTTCTTTCTTTCTGGAAAAAGGACCAGAGTTCGGTCCTTGGCGTGGGCGAGGTGCGTCCAGTCCGTGACGAAGGGACTAGTCGATGGACATCGGGGGAGGACCCTGTTGTTGAAAGAAGCGCGGGGTCCGTTGATATCATGAGTCGGGTGCCAACTCACCAAACCTAGAGGTATTGGACATTGGTCTGAGTGCTCCTCGAACCTTGAGTCGCGGCGCTGCTTGGGGTGAGAACTAAGCGCGGTGCGAGCGTGTTGCGCCGAATTTCCCGTGGTGATTCGTCAGGGTTGGCTTCGAACTTCGACGCGAAGTTTGCGTTCTTCAAAGACAAGCGCCTTTGGAATTTTATTCAGCCATGTTTCGCACGTTGGTTGCCCAAAACAAGAAGATTATTCGGCGTTAGGCGACTTACGTTGTTCTGGTCTCCCGAATGCCGACGTGCAGCGCTCATCGCAGCGTCCGCGCGAAGAGATCACACTCGCCACGATCGAGGATGTGCAATACTTTTCTAAGTTCAGCGGAGTCGCTCACCTTATTTCTGCGGCGTGCTCGGCTGCTGACGGGCTCGAGTATTGCGCCCTCACCCTCGCGCGCGCGTGTGGTGCACGCAAGAAGTCCGAATGCCGCTTGCGCTCCTCATCATGATGAGCGAATTCCGCGAAGCCGTAGCGCTACGTCCCACATCAAAATTCGATGTCGTCCGCGGCGAGAACATTTAGCGTGCGCTCGCGCTCATAGACGCGACGTGCGTGAGTCGGACAGCCACGTCGAAATCACGGAAACACGAAAGCTAAGCGTGCCAAAATGCGCTCTCCGGCTCTGTTGTTATGCACGATGTGCGTGGCGCAATCAACAAACACGCGGGCATCGGACGATCACGACGACGCACCTATGCTGACAGGCCGCCTTCCAAGCCCTACGTTCTCATCGCGCATTATTCGCAAATTTGTGGCGTCCTCTCGACCAGTGGTCGTCCGCGACGCGATCATATTTACCTCACGTCGGCGGTTCAGCGCACCCAGGTAGGTAGCCCGCTTGGCTCATACAAGATCGGGCTACACTCATCACGGGTCCATTGACCGATAACTCCAAGACCTGTTCCAGCACGGCCCAGTCTTCCGCGAGACTCCGCCGTTGTTGCCGGTCGGGACTCCCGCCAACAACCTGCTGCTGCTGTAGCCATTCCCTTGTCCGAGCCAAATCTCTGGTGCCACACACCAACTTCGCGGTCGTCGACGAGCCTTCGGATGCATGCGGGCGACGGTTGGCGGTACGGCTCAACCTCGGAACACACGTCTCGACGTGGTCCGCCGATGTAGGACTTTGCGTGCGTGCTACCCCCATCACCGCCGACGTCTCGGCTGAGGTTGCCTAGGTCGATGTGTCCAAATCAAGCGCTGTACTTCGATTATGGACGTTCGCGCGACATATAGACGAACGATCGCTTGACGGCGAAAAAAAAAAAGCGCGCTTTCTTCTATTAGAAAGAAGTATGTGATGATGTGGGAAGATGATAGAAGCTTGTGGAGCTTAAAAAATAATTAAGTGTGGTGAAAAGCGGGCATGTGTGGAGAGCGCGATGATGATGATGATGATGATGAGACGCGCAGTGCTGCCGCGCAGACCGTTGTCTAAATTTCGACGTCGTCTGTGTCGGCGGCAAGGCCACCATTTGAGGCACCGCCAGCGTCTTGGGTAGTAGTAGTAGCGGTGATGTCGGGGACGGTGACGCCTCCTCCTCCAGAATCATCCCCGGCGTCTAAGAAGACTTGGGTGTCGAGGTCAGCAAGGCCGCAACCAGCAACGTCGTCTCGGGTGGTGTCGGCAACGCCAGCAGGGGAAGCAGCATCGTCGCCGGGGGTCGTGGTGTGAAGAACAGCCTCACAAAGAGAAGCGTTTTCGGTGGGAGCACCATCCCCCAGATCTTGCGAAGAAGGGGGCGGGCCCCAGTAGGGATTCCAGAGGGTATTGTCGACGTCGGGGAGCTTCTCGCCCGTGATGTCTTCGAAAGCCTCCAAGTAGTGGCAGCGCGGGATGGACTTGTGGCGTTGTTTGTACTGAATGTCGTGGTGGACTTGGATCGAAGGCACGGGCGCCGTGTAGTAGTGGTCGGACTGCTGGTGGAGGGCGACGTTGTCTTCGTGGAACATTTCCAACGGGAGAAAGCAGAGGTCGTCCTCGTCGTCGGCCGACCGCATCCGGGCCGCTTGGATTTCGAGGTCTACTTTGTCGCGGATATCGTCTTGGAGCGCGTACCATTGCGCGGCGCGGTCCGAGTAGGCTTTTTTGGACGAGGGCGGGAGCAAGCGCCACTCGTCGAGAAAGAATTTTTTGAGGTCGTCGAGTTGTTCGGTGGGAACGCGCTGCTCGACGCGGGCGATTTCCGAAAAGGTAAAGGCCCGTTTGGACCAGACGTCCCAAAAGACGCGAAAGCCGTGGGGGTACCAGCCGTCGTCGTCCTTTGCTTTTTCGATTCGATAGAGATGGAGGACGGCGTCGCGGTACGCGATCCTCGCGAGAAGACGCGACGCGTCGCGCGCCGCCGCTTCGGCAGCTTCCCGGTCGCGGCGCTTGGTTCGCGCCTCTTCCTTCCGCAACTTGATTTCCTTCTCCTTTTCCTCTCGGGCTGCCTGGAGCTGATTTTTTTTTTCGCGGCGGTTGCCCGCGCGGAGTCGTTGTCTCTGGATTTCGCGGATCCTCTCGGTGCGGAGGCGCATGAAGGCCCAGTTCTTTTCTTTCTCCTCTTGCGTGGGCTCGATGTGGCGCGTCGCCTCCCACCTCATCTCCATCATTTCTTGCTCGGCATCCTCGATACACGTGGTCAGCTTGTACTTGATTTCCAACGCCTGCTCGCGTCGGAGACGCAGCTCGTTCGTCGCGACACGGATGCTCCGGCGCTCGTCCTGAATATCGAACTCTTCGTCCATCCCGATCTCGTAGGTCAAGTCGGTCATGATTTCGTTGAAGCGGCGCCGCGGAATCATCCTCGCCGCGCCCGTCGCCGGATCCACGAGGCGCTGCCACCAGACTCGCTTCTTTAGCCCGCGCATCCGGAACCCGACCTCGTTCGCGCGTTCGTGCCGCATCGCGAAGAACTTGTCGGGCGCCCAGTCCACGCACTCCTCGTCGGCGAGCGCAATCTTCGCGCGCTCCGCGGCGCATTTCCGCCGGAGGTCGCCGTACCTCCGGTCGACCTCAAACCTCCGCGTCTCGAGGACTTCTTGCTCCGCCAGAAAGTCGGCATCGATGCGCTTGAAGAACGCGGAGGCGCCCTCGCTCGAGCTTGGAAACTTCGTGATGTCGAGGTACTCTGGAATCTTTCCCGCGGCCGCGGCACCGCGCTTCACGGCTTCTACTAGCTCTTCGTGCAGGCAGTTTTCCTCGTCCACCACGAATATCCCCTCGGTCTTGGCTCTCTTCGCCGCGGGCTCCTCGGTCGTCTCCTCGACCTTGACTCCCTCTTCCTCCATGCTTCTTCTTCTCTTTTTTCGTTCTTCTTATGCCGTGTCCGTCGTCGTGCTTCGGCGGCGGTTGAAATGCCACGCCGTCGTCCGTTGATGCATTCTTCTTCTTCTTCGCAGGCGTTAAAAATAATTGTAACGAAGAAGAATGAATTCTTCTTCTTTCGGAGGCAAGCGAGCGGCGCCAAACATTTCGTTCGTTCACATACTACTACGCTATGGCTGGGCGCCCGCGCCACCCTCAGCCACCCCGTCGCGCAGCCCCACCCTCGCCGCCGCCCTGCAGGACGCTGCGCTTTGTCAGCACGCGTACGACCAGGCGGGGCCCCTCCCTCCCTCGCTTCGCTTCGGTTGCCCCCTCCTTTTATTTATTTATTTATTTATTTGTTATCCTAACTACTAATCGACAGATGTTTATTTCTCAAAAAAGGTGTGTGTTTTTGTTGTTGTTGTTTTTTGATTTATTTACCGTTAAACAAAGATGATTGAGGAGTCAAAAAAGGCGGCGCAGAGCAAGTCCGAGGCGTCCGATAGTTCGTCGTCGGAGTCGTCGGTGGTGGTGTCGGCGGAGTTCGAGTTCGCCCCGACGGAGGCGCGCGACGAGTGCGACTTGTCGCGGTATGATGCCGAGGAGTTGAAGCGCAACCTGGGGCTCGCGTTGTCGACGATAAAGGAGCTCCAGAAGCGGTTGATCGGGTGCCACCGGTCGATCGAGGCGCTGACGTTCGAGCGGAACCAGTTGCGGCGCGAAGCGCAGCGGTCGCTGCGAGCGGCGGAGCGGTGTCGCGCCAGGCTCGCCGACCGCGATTCCTCGGCCGAGGCGGCGCTCGCGGCGGCGAACGAGAGGCCGCGGCTCGAGGAGGCAGCGAGGTGCGAGGCGGACGCGCGCGCCGCGGCCGAGGCTGCGCTCGCGGCAGCGGTCGCCGAGCTGCGGGCCGCGGTCGACCGCGAGCGAGAAGCGAGCGCGCTGCTCGTCGATCGACTCGAGGCGTCGTCCGCGGCGGAGGCGGCGCGACGCGCGCGGGACGCCCGGGTCGTGCGTGCCAGCAGAGCGAGGGCGGAGGCGGTGGAGGCCGAGGCGCGAGAGGCGCGAGCCCTCGTCGTTGCCGCGGAGAGTCGAAGAGACGAGAGCGAAACGAAGGTCGCCGAGGTCGGCGCCGAGCGGGACCGGACGGCGCGGACGGCGACGGCGGCGCGCCACGCCTTCGAAAGGCAGCGGTGCGCCGCCGCTACGGAGCTCAAGGCGGCCGTAGACGCGCGACGCGCGGCAATCGCCGCTTTGGAGACCGTCCGGAACCAGCTCCGCGTCTCGGAGCGGTGCCGGTCGGCCGTTTGCGCCCAACTCAAGGAAGCGCGAGAGCGCCGCCGCCTCGACCGCGCCGAGTGCGAGGCCCTCGAGGCGCGGATAGAGGCCTACGAACTCAGGCACCGGACTCACCTCCACGAGCTCAGGGAGCATCGGGTCGCCAGGAAGCGGGAGAAAACGGCGCGGGTCGCCGCGCTCAAGAAGAACGACGACGGGGACGACCGCGGGCGGCGACCGCCGAGGCGGAACGCGCTCGTCCACCCCTCTGATTCTGGACCGCGACACGTCCTCGTCGACCTCCGCTATCACACGCCGCCACCGTCCACAGACGGGGTCCCCGAGCCCAGTCCTCTAATTTGAACTCTATATTATTTTTTCCGTTTCTTCTGCATTTCCGCGGCCCGCTGCTTGGCCATCGCGTACGTCTCGTCGTCGGAGTCGTAGGTGATGGCGTCGCCGTACGCCGCGTCGGTCCCGTCGAAGTTCAGAGAGTACTTGGACCGCCTCGACGCCGAGATCGACTCCCCGCCGATGATGTCGCGGTGCACGACCTTCCGTTTCGGCTGGGAGGTTGCTGCCGCGGGGAGGGGGGGCTTTTGTTGACCCCCCTGCGGAACCCGCGGGGGGGGCTTTCGTTGTTGCGTCGTCGTTCTCGCGAAGTACTTGGAGGCGGGCTGGACCTCCTCCTCGTCATCCTCGAGCAGGACGGCGGTGGCGGCGCTCGGGAGGGCGGGAAGGTACTTGCCCGCGCCCTCGAAAATATCGACGCCGTCGCCCAGTTCTGGCTCGACCGAAATCGTTTTTTTTTCCTTCTTCTTCTTCTTCTTCTTGCGCTGCTTCCCCGCCAATGCCTCAACAACGGCGTCGGGGATCCGAAGAATTACCGCGTCGTCCGAGGGCGCGTGATTCACGACTGTTGCCGGGAGCGCGTCGGCTTTGTTCCGGTCGAGGAGCGCGCCGCCAAGATCGAAATCGAAAACGCGAGGCGCGTACCGCGACGTTTCCCTGTGCCGCAGCCACCGTCTCACCCCTACCGCCACCGCGCTCATCGGCTTGGCGGGCTCCTTCTCCTTCTCCTCCGGAGCTGCCTTTTCCTGCTGCTGCTGATGTTCTGCCCTCGTCTTCTGCAACAGCACGTAGTCTAAGCCCTTGACGAGGTGCGTGTGCTCCACATCGCCGCCTAAATACTTGGACATCTCCACGTCGACCTCCGGCAGCTTTTCGGTGTTGGTGTCGGTGCGACGCTCCTTCGCGCGGTCCCGGTACTTATTGGGCTCGCGACTCCGTTTCGCTGGCTTCTCCTCCTCATCCTCCTCGACGGCGACTCGCTTCTTCGCCTTGGCCCGTTGCATGTCGGCGTTTACGAGCTTCCGAATCGCCCCGAGGTCCATCGATTCCTTCTTCTTAGCGGGGCCGCGCGGACCCGACACCAAAGCGCGGAACGAGTCGTTGTCCATCGTCCACTCTTCCAACGGATCTCTGCCAACCCTATAGCATCCAAAAAAAATGGCAGACGCATCATCTGGACACCACCATAAGCCAAGCAACTATTAACTCACAACATTATGACTTGAAGCAAGCAAGTTCGGGCCCCTACTATATTCGTCGTCGTAACTGGTGCCTATTTTTTTCAGCAAGCGTAACGAATGGAGCGAACAACCATTATTCGGGACATCGTCCGGTCGATATCAAACCAGAGATAACAACAACAGTTTCCCGAGCGATGATGATCAATCAATCACCTGGTTTTGTTCATTCAGTCTTTCACACGTCTTGCATCCGTCATCATGACCACCCGACATGTGTATGTTGACCACCTGCCGGCCCCTTAGTTTATTTATTGCGGCCAGAATGACCCCCCACGGCATAACACTCCTCCTCGATAAGTAAGAGCGAAAAAATCAAAGATCAGCGAGGCGGAGTGGAGGGTGATCTTCGAGGGAGTGTCCTTGTTGCTTCTCGATCGCAGTTCGTTGTGCCTGGCGGCGTGCCTCGCGCTTCGCGTAGGCCGCCGCGACCTTCTTGGCCTTGCGCTTCTCGGCGACCGAGGTAGCCTCGTCGACTTTGAGGGGTCGGCCCCCAACATCAAATCCGTCGAGCGATGTCTTAGCGTTCGTGGCGTGGAGCGCGTGCGTAAAAGTCACGAAACCCCAACCCTTCGAGTTACCAGTGTACTGGTCGCGCATCAGCTTGCACCGTATCACGGGTCCGATCTTGGCGAAAAGGTGGTGAATCTCGTCTTCCTCGACGTCATACGGCAAGTTGGCGAAGAAGAGACGATGGGGAAGGGCGATTGTGTTTTTTCGCTTGAGGGTCTGTCCGACGACTGACGTGAACTTCTTCTCGGCGATCTTTTTTTTCGGGTTTCGCTTCGTCCACACGTTCAACGCCGTCTGCTGCGGCTCCCTGACGTGGATGGTCGAAGGCACGAAGGCACAGACTGTGGACAGCAACAATAGTCGCATCTCTATCAACGGAATGTTCAAACCAACAAACGGATATATTACATGAAAAAATCTAGTGCGGCGGCGGCGGCGGCCGGGGTCCAGGTGACAGCGCGATGTCGGACCATCTCATCTCATCACACCTCATCACATCAGAAGGCGTCGACGACGCCGAAAAGGAGAGTGCGTCCGATGGTCTGAAGCATGGTGAGCCACTCGAGGAGTCGAGGGTACCTCAGCAACGGCAGGATGACGGCGGTTGGGATAAAGGTGCTCGTGACGGTGAGGATCGAGGTCCGCCAATCGCGCGGCAGGACTTTCCAGAGCTTGACGGCGGCCCCGACCCCAGCCTATGAAAGAAACTATTTAAAACAACAACCGAAAAGAAGAGGAGTTCGACGCACGAGCGCAGTCGTCGCCTTGGAGCCCCAGCGCGCGGGTTCTTCAAAGCAGGGACACTCGACGCGCGAGGGTTTCGTCGCGCGCGGCGTGCTCGGCATGGTCGGGAGGGGCGCGCTCGCGGCGACCCGGAGACTCCCTACTAGCGCCACCCACACACAACAACAATACATCACTGTGGGGGGTGGTATTGCAGTTGAAGTCGAGAGCCGTTGCTTTTGTTACCGTTGAAAGGTCGTCGGCTCGCCGCTCGCCGCTCGCGGTCGCTGGGGGGGGGGGTATCACGTCGTCAACGAGCGACGACGACGACGACGACGACGACGACGACTCAAACTGACTCAGAGCTCGTCGTGGGCGCGGAGCTTGGCATCGATGAGGGTGTCGAGGGTGTCGGCGTAGTCGCCGGCGTAGTGAACAAAGTAGAATGGTTCGGGTTGGTCGCTTGCGACGGGCCACCACTTGAATGCCGGGACCTGGTGGACACCCAGCTTGGAGGCGAGCTTGCGGTCCTTGTATGCCGAGAGCGCGACGAGGGCGACCTGGTGGTGGAGTCGCAGAGACTTTATTTCTGTAATCGCACGCACACACGACTCACGTCGTCGCGTCGGTCCGCGACTTTGGCGAAGGCGCCAACAAGGTGGTCGGCGCAGAGGGTATTTGACTTGCTACAGAACATGGCGAGAACGGGGGTCGTCCCCTTGCGCGCCTCCTCGAGGTCGCTGTTGGCGGCGGCGAAGGCGATGATGACGTAGAATGACATCATAGCCTGAGCTTGCAACAACGAAACCGTTCGAATATTATTATTATTGTTTACACTTGACGACACGATGTGGCTTCCTTATGTCGTCGGCGCGACAGTTCTGGACGCCCTAACGGACGTCGCCTCGGACCACGTGATCGCGACCGAGGAGGAGCCTCAGGACGAAGAGGCGTGCTTGTGCGGGGATCCGTCACCCCAGGCCAAGGGCCGGAAACCCCGGAAGGATCCCCTGTTGCTCGCCAAGCTCGGGTTGGGGGACATCGATGCCAAGCTCACCTCCGAGCAGGATCTCGTGTGCTCGTGCGTTGCGATGTTCTGGATATCGGTGCTCATTTGGCAGTGGAGCGACTGGAGCGTCTTGCCCACTTCCGACGCGACTTACCTTCTCGCGGTGATCGCGGGCGTCGCGTACGCGTGCGCAATGCGCAGCGTCATGAAGGCCTGGGAGCTCGTGCCGTCGACGATCGTGACCCCCATGATGCAGCTCTCGGGGCCGGTTGTCGAAATCTTCGAGGCCGCGCTGGGCGCGGTTGCACGCAGAAGGAGACGACCCAGCATTCTCGACTCGGTGGCCAACGCTCAGCTCGCCCCGACAGACGCGGTCGCCTTTGCCTTGATTACGCTCGGAGGCCTCGCCCCCTCGACCGACTCGCTTCCCCAACTCGCGCGGTGGTCCACCTGGCGCTCTCCCGCGATGTCGCTCCTATTGGTCTCGAATCTCCTCTACGCGACCTACTATATCCTCTTGTCCCTCTGCGTCGGCGAAAAAGACGCCCCGACGCCCATGACCGAGCTCCACTTCGTCGTCATCTCGAACCTCGCCGCCGTCGCCACCTTGACGCTCTGGTTTGCGGCAAACCCCGACCTTCGGAGGCATGCCCGGGGTCTCGCGAACGTTCCTAAATTTCCCAAGCTCGTCTCCGCCGCCGCCGAGGCCACCAACTACGCTGCGATGCTGCTTCTCTCCTTCGCCTACCAGCGCCACTACTCCTCCGGTCTCGTCACGGCCGCGCGGACGGGTCTCAACCAGTTCACCAACGTCATCCTCGCGGCCGTCCTCTACACCCTCGGCGGCATCGGACGCCCCGTCCGCGACTTCAACAAAAAAATCCTCGCCGCCTGTCTCGTCTCCATCGGCCTTTTCATCTCCGTCGAGTGACGACGACGATACAGCCTGTCTTTCATGATGGAAAAAACTGATTTAATTTCTTCCTACCACCGCCGCCCGCGGCCAAACATCCCCCTTCCTCGCGGCCGGTAGTACCCTCCGCCGCCGCCTCCTCGAAGCACCATTTGGGCGAGCCAGAGGAAGGTCATGGGGTTGAGCCCAAAGAAGGCGGGGTGCCCGAAGAGCGGCGGCAGCTTCCACGCGGCGACCATGAGCGCCCCGAGCCCCATCATCCCGAGCCCGCCGCCGCCGCCGCCGCCGCCGCCGTAGTAGTAACTCCTCGAAGGAGGTGGCGGACGGTAGTAAGAAGAAGACCTTCGGCCCCTCGCGACGATCAACCAAAGCACGAGGAGCCCGCCAGCAACGACGACGACGACGTAGAGCCGATTCCCCGGATCCTGGAGCCACGCCAGCGCCCTCGCCCCCGCCTCGGCGGCCGTCTGGCGCCGCGCGTCCCGGTCGGGTCGCCCGTAGGTCCTCGGATCGAGGTCGGCCGCCTTCTCCAAGGCAGCCTCGGCTTCGGCGCGACGGCCCTTCGCCTCGAGGCATGCCCCCAGACGCGCGTGGCCCTTGGCGAATCCCGGTTTGAGCGCCACCACAGCCTCGGCGTCGTCCAGTGCTTCGTCCCACCTGCCGAGCTGCTGCAGCGCCGCGCACCGGTTCGAGTAGCAGAGGTAGAGCTCCTCCTCCTCCTCCCCGCAGGCGATCGCCGCCGAAAACTCGCGGTACGCCTCCTCGAACCGACGCGCGCGGTACGCTTCGCTCCCCCGCGCCTTGTGGTATTTCACAGACATCGGACACACACTCCCCACTTACCAGTCGACATTTAAAGACATCGGACGGACCACAAACAACAACTATAGCAGCGATGATGGACGTCTGCTCAGCCTATGCGCCGACAAATATCGCCGTCGTCAAGTACTGGGGGAAGGATGCGGCGCGCGGCGGGAACACCCCGATCAACTCGAGCTGCTCGCTGACGCTGGACCCAACGGACCTGCGCGCCGAGACGGTCGTGATCGCGTCCTCCAAGTTTCTGGAGGACGAGCTGTGGCTCAACGGGGAGCGCGCGGCGCGGGAGGGGACGCACGCCAAGAGGCTGCGCGAGTGCCTGTCCCTGATGCGCGAGCGGTGCGAGCTGCCGGTTACCTCGGCCGCCGCGAGCGCCGCCGAGCTCAAGGCGTGGAAGGTGAGGGTAGTGAGTCGGAACAACTTCCCGACGGCCGCGGGGCTGGCGTCCTCGGCCGCGGGCTACGCCGCCCTCGTGACGGCCCTCGCCAAGCTCTACGGGGTGCGCGGGGACCTTTCGGGGGTCGCGCGCATCGGGAGTGGTTCGGCGTGCCGGTCGCTCGACGGCGGTCTCGTCGCGTGGCGGAAAGGGTCTAGCGTCGACGGCGCCGACTCGATCGCCGAGCCGCTGGTTGGGGCGTCGCACTGGCCCGAATTGCGCGTGGTGATCGTGGTCGCCGACGCCTCGGAGAAGGAGACGCCCTCGACCGAAGGCATGCAAAGATCGGTCGAGACGTCTCCGTTTCTCTCGTATCGGGCGATCAACGTCGCCGAGCCTCGCATCGACGAACTCCGGGACGCCTTTTCGAGCCGCGACTTCGACCGCTTCGCCGAAATATGCATGCGCGACTCGAATTCCTTCCACGCGACCTGCCTCGACACCTACCCGCCTATTTTTTACATGAACGAGACGAGCCGGAAAGTCGTCCGTGCCGTGCACGCCTTAAACGACGCCTTCCCCCAGGCCCAGGCCGCTTACACCTTCGACGCGGGCCCCAACGCGGTCGTATTCTGCAAGACCCCCGAGGCCTCCCAGATGCTCCTCGCTCTCCTAAAGGAGGTCTTCCCCAAGTTTCCCGTCGTCGGTCCCGAAAGGGATCGCGACCCCCCGTCTTCGCTGCTGCCGCCGGGCCTCGTCGCCAAGGTCGGCCGTTCCCGCGGCACCACCACCAGCAGCAGCGTCGTCAAGCTCGTGTATCTCACCAAGGTCGGCGCCGGCGCCGGCTCGCCGCTCCCGGATGCGGCACTCGCCGACCTCGTCGACCCCTCTACCCTCGAGCCCGTTCTCGAACGTACGAAAACCTTCCCCACCACCACCAAAAAAAAGACCGGTGTTGTCTTATGTGCGGCGGCGCTGCTGGGGATCGTCTTCGCTGCTGCTGCTGCTGCTGCCCGGCGCCGCTCGTTATAATTACGTTTTCAACAAGAAGGGCAGCCTATGCCGCCGTCGGTTCAGCGCGAGGACCGTAACAAAGACGACGAGGCCCATAGCCCCGCTCGCGCTGAGGGCCGTCACGGCGGCAGCAGCCGCAAACACGTTGCGGTCGCTCTTGCTGCTGGGCGCGGGGGTACAAGCCGTCGATGGTACGCTGTAGCGCGCTTCGACCTGAAACTCGGCAACTACGCCGCCCGAGCAGAAGTCAAAGTCGACCGCCTCCGACACGTTTATTTCCAGCCCGGACCCGAGCGTCTCGATGTCCACCTCGAGCACCGGCTCGCACTCGTGCCACGTCGAGCACTGCGACCGGGACCCGCCGTCGCAGATCACCTCGTTCTCGACAACAGCGCGTTTCCCGTCCCCTCCAAAGTCACCGCGCGCCGACACGATCGCCTCCGCGCTCGCCTCCGCGTTCGGCGGCGCGCTCACGCGGGCGTACACGATCCCTGGCCGCGACACGCTCACGGTGGCCCTGCGGCTCGCAATTGCGAAACAGCTCATCGACACTGTACCACCTGAAAACGTAATGCGGGAGCCACACTATTTATTGCGGGACTTTTACTAGCAGTATGTATTATTAGTCTTCATATCTTGCGCAAAAAGTGCCCCCTTCATTCGCTTTCTCGCCAGCATGTTTTACTGATGTGACATCACGATGAAAGGTATGCAAAATGTACTCCAGCCCGCGTCATCGTTTTAAGCCAAATCCTTCACACAATAAGGTGCGCGACACTCCCCCCCCCCCGACCCGTACCGAAAACGTGGCTCGATATGATATGGTGGTCTTGACCCTTTAGTAGAGCCGATCGCCGCGCGGGCCGGTCGGCAGCCGGAACGTTCGCAGTGGGACGGGGTATGGCCGGGGGGCGAAGACGGAAGGTTATCGACGAGTTGGTTGTCAGTCACAACGCGGTCTCCTCGTCGCATGGCGACAAGCTTGATGGTCACTCTCCGCCGACCGACCTTTCGGCGCTCCTCGTCTACAGGCCCGTGATTCCGGACTGGCTCCTGTCGGTCCGGCCTGGCTCCCATGCTCGGGAGAGGTCTGAAGTTAGTTAGTTAGTTAGTTATGGCGACCATGCGATGAATCTCGGGCCGAAGCAAGCAATCAAAATCGGCGTTGACAGCGCGCCCGAGAAGCTGGTGGCCAAGGAGATCACCAAGCGCGACAACGTCTCGTCGGCATACACCGACGAATACCGGTCCAACTGGACCTGCTGTTATAATGGGGGATATGTCGATCGCTAACCGTTGGTTGCGATGCAGGACGGCGCCTAACTCCATGCGGCGGCCCCGGCCGTCCCGGAGTGAGACGGTGCCTGCTCGCCTCCCGGGCTTGCCGGTTAGCACCCGGGAAGTCCGCGCCGGGATGGGGTTCGCTCGGTTGGGCAGAACGCGACGGACAGGTCGATTGTTCGTGGACCAACACGTTTGCGGCCTGCGACGCTTTTGCACGACTTCGCACAAGACCGCGCGTAGTGGCGGTCCGTCATCAACGAGTCCTCGTCCCTCGCCTCTGCCCCAACTGCGCGAATTTTCCTCTGTGATTCCGGATCGGCTCCTGCCTGTCCGGCCTGGCTCCCATGCTCGGGAGAGGTCTGAAGTTAGTTAGTTAGTTATATGTGAAGCAGCACGTCCACGTGTCGTGGAAGGCACACGGCACTTCCTACTGCACGTCGTACCACGTGATGCATCGACGTGTGCTCGCGTCTCGGATCCTGGCGCAGACTGCTCTCGCGAACGCGACGGGCGTAAAACGACGCTGGTCGAACACCCAGCGACCACAATCCCATGACACCGACTACGCGCTTCGTGGCGACGGCGACGGCTACCGACCATACGTCGACGTGAATAGGAACAAGGGCGTTGTGAAACACTTATCGAACCAACGGCGCACGAATGCCAAAGAACGCGGAAAGTCTGTCGAGGAGGCCTCGGCTGCGAGAGCATCCCGACGATCCACCCGGGCCAAAGCTTAAATAAAAACCACCTTCCCGTGCTTCCTTCCTCAAGCCGCCCTCCCATAAATTTACCACGCTCGCAGGTGCACGACGACGTCAAGTCGACCAGCTCCGGAGCGCGACGCCCCCACGCGTCGTCGAGTCGACCCCAGGACCCCCCATCAAAACCTCTCCCCGGGCCCACTAGTGGAACCTTCTATTAGCTTCTGTTCCTAACCCTAAGCCTCTTACACCCCGTACACCCTCCAACCGCACTCTCATTTCAGCTCGACGCTCTCACCCCCGCCAATCTAAGCTGTTTTCATCAGCGCACGTTCGCTAGCCTTTGGGTTTACTCCTAAACCCCAAGCCTCCAGTATGTCGAAGCCGGTGCAACCACCGCCCACCTCCGGCAGCGGCATTGCGCACAGGCGCACTGTAGTGGTTTTCTCAGACACCCGCCCCCCTTGGCCGGGCCAGAGGCCTCAACAGCCCTTTCTCCCAACCCGAACCGCGGGTGAAACCACCACACGCCCGATCTCAGCGCAAACACCTCACGCCATCACGATTCGTCGACAAGAAATCGGACAATCAAAATGAGGGCAATAGCAAGAAGACAGCAGGAAAGCAATACAAATGCCTGGTACATTGGGTTCAGTGGAAGCGCAGGTGAGGATGTCAAGGTGACACCCCCCCCATAATTGCTAGGGCAACAATCAGGGTAAGTCAGGTGGCAGGCAGGCAAGTGGGGGGAATGGGCGTTACTGCCACAGGAGCCCCCTACTTGAGATGAAGTCGTCCTCGACTTAAGGGTGACGAAGGTCACGCTCACGAATGGTACGATAATAGAGAACAGTAAAAATCACTGTGCCTCTGGTAGAGAATGATGGCAGTGGTAGCGATGCCTTTCGTCCTGTCCTCTAACGACACAAAGAGCAGCACGGTGTGCGACACAGCGATTTAGTGGTTGTAGGTGTGAAGTGTGTGGTTAAGGGGGGGGGGGGTTCCTAACCCTAAATGGAATTTTCTATCTCTACGCCCTCGCAGATTGAACTCGGTGATGAGCGAAATCTGGGACAAACAAAACAAATGTCTGGCCAGGGACAAATGGATGTCGAGTCGTGAGAAGGCGTTGAAGGAAAGTGTGCGAAGTGCATGAAAGAGATAGAGGAAAACGAAACGCAGGTAGTCTGTGAAGTGAGAAAGGAGAAAGAGAGGATGATCAAAGAAAGGAAAAAGCATCGATCTTGAGTAAGAAAAAAAGTGGGGAAGATGCTAAGTAGGCTAACGATGAAGTATGGCGAGTGTTGTGCGAGAGAGCAGATCGTCATCTTGCTCGGTGGCTAATGATATAGGGGACGGTGTGTGCCGGTGGATAAATCCGAAGTGTCTGGGGGAGCATTTGAGTAGAGCAGGTGATCTAACGAATAACAACAGGAGGGATCATGGGTCAGGCAGTCGGGAATTGTGCAGCAGACCAATGGTTGATCGGAAGGCGAATAATGAGAGTGGCCGTAGGGATGAGATTCTATTGTGGCTAATGTTGGGCTAGTAAAGATTTGACGATGTGACGGAGCGCTAGCGTGATCCCATGAAGAAATATGACCATGTAACCGAATCGGTTTCGACATGGTAAGGTAATCGTCGTAATGGGAGCGAGCAAGGCGGAGCTGTTTCTGGAAGATGAGAGAACCAGAATTGCCTGTCACATACGTGTCAAAGCTGTCGTCCTGAGTGTAGCGTGGGACAGCTGAAGCTAGGCTATGAGCGTCTAAAATAATATGCGGATAATCGTAGCGCGATGAGGACATCGGGATAAAGTTGCCGGGAGGTGGCCATAAATATGAAAACTCTAAATTTGCTGTAGTTCGGGGTTCGTAGTCTCGTGTAAGTCGCCAGTGGCTATCATCGAAAGATGATTGGGCGGAGACTGAGGTTTGCGAGTGTATCGCGTATGATGGTGGATACAGGCGTGTGTCCTGTGCTGACGAGTCGGTGCTCTGTGCAGAAAATGCAGAAGAGTCGGGCAACAGAAGAAAATGCCTGAAGGCGATGGACTGCTTGAAGATAGTGTCCGTGCCAGGGGGAGAGTTGACTTCGAAGGTATAGTCAAAGTCGCATCTTTTATGTTCTGTTCGATAAAGTAATCCTGAACTGTGACAATCGACTGATCTATTCATTTCATGTCCGGAGTCGTTTTCATCAGAATCAAACGAAGCATTTTCACCAGAATCAAACTTCCCTTGATGTACAAGCGCGAGGGAGCGTGCTGCATCCCTGGTGAATCGTGCAGTGACTGAAAGGGGAGACATTCGACAGAAGGGTGTTGTCGATATGCGAGAGCTGTACAGTTTACAACGTGTAGGGAGCGTATGTTGCAAGAGAGGATTAATCTGTGGACGGGGGATGTCCGAAGAATGAACATGATGTGAGGTCCTGTCCATAATGCGAGAACTGTCCGGCAATGAGTCATGTGAGACTGTGGCTAGCAGCGAGTGTGTGGGAATGAAGAAGTGAATAGTCATGGCAGTTAACTTCCCTTGATTCGTAACACAACTGGGTGGGGCTAGCGGTGTGTGGCAGTGAGATGCGGTGAAATGCTTAGAGCAGATCGCGTGTCCAACCTGTGGAGATTGGGAGTTATCCTCGCGGATGCTACGGAAAGCGTCGGCTGGGTGCGAATCGCAATGTCGGCTGTTGGGCTCAGAGTTCTGCAAGATGGAACCTGCAGTGCGAACGGAGAGGAGCGAACCGAGTGCGTCATAAGAGCGTAATACGCTGGTGCTGTCCGAGCTGTGTCCGAAGCATGATTCCGATAACAATGTCGACAGATGCGAGATATGATCAGAACTGGACGAGGATTTTGCGTGAAGTTGTGTTGTAACCGAACCTAGTGGTGCAGAGCTTCAACGTCAAGCATGGTGCTGGGAGGGATGTGAAGAGAGGTGAGTAAAGGTGAGTAAAGGACTCTGCGTGCGGCTATCATTTGGTGGCGGGCATTTATTGCGCGAGACTAGCGATAACTGCGAAGTGTGTGGTTGGCGTGACTGAACTTCGTTTGCATATGAGAGCATGCTGGATAAAATCGAGCGAGGGTGGAATGCTGAAACTTGAGAGGTCTGACCTGCGAGAGATTGACGGAAGAGCGTGGGAGGCTCTGAATTGCGTTGATGACGGAACTTTGTGTCATCACAAATCGTCGGGGATTTGATCGTCGGGAGTCGCGTTGAAGCGGGGAGGAACGACGAATACTCATTAGGTCTTGGCGTGTGACAGAGGTCCTTAGAAAGAGCGACTTCGGTACGTGCCTTGAATTGAGTTCCGATGTAGCCAGAGTAGCCATAGGAGGCATGACTGATACGAATCGAAACGAATCTTGTCGTCGGTGGAATACTAATGCGCCCTCGTAATTCGAACTGGGTGGAGTCTTCGAATTGCCGGTGAGACCGAGACCGGTGAGACCGAGAGACCATGATTGCGAAACGAGCGCGGAGCCGGGCGGCGGTCGGAGGAGGCGCTTCAGCCGTGGCTGAGACGACAGTGTTCTGCGTATCATGAATCAAAAGGTGTTTGGGCAACGTACTGTGCGACAAGCGAGCGTGCGTCTCAGTTGGCTGTGAGTGTACCAGGGGTATGGCGCAATGTTCGTAGTCTAAACCGAGAGGGGCGGTGAGCGTGCCGTCGCGAGTGCATTGTAGCCTGTGCGGTGTCTGGGCTTTAATCGGAATATGACATATGACGTCATACAAAGCGATGGGAGCTGAATCAGACGTGATGGGACTTGCTAGTAGTGCCGGGAGCAGCATGTCGGGGGTGGCGCTCAGAGATGAGGGTGGAACGCAGTCCACTTCTATCTTGGTTGCCGTGTGTCGTGGTAATATGGGCGTAAACAAATGACATGAAGTAAATGCTTGTGTCCCAAACGAGAATGCGGTTATAGTCGCATGGGGAGGTTTCATTTTGTCTCTGCTGGAGTCAAATGCTTTGGAGGAAGCCAATGGAGAAACCATGAGCACATGGGTGGCGTCTGGTGGCCAAAGTTCCTGTGGGAGTGGTTGAGGTGACTCCAAAGTAGGATTCCTTCTTGGGTATGACTCAAGCGTTTCAGTGAGTTCTTGCTCGAGATCATAGTCGTCCATTAGATGACTTGAGGTGGTCGCGAATGAGCGATACGTCGACCTGGTGTCAGGGGAGACCGAGGTGGTGCAGTGACCTGACTGGCTGAGGTAGCCGTGCTGGTAAGATTCCAGCGGGTGCGCATAACTCTGCAGAGTGCTGACATTGGCTTGTGCCTGATCTGCAGTCGTGCAGGGAGGCGAGATCATCTGTGCGAATACGGATTGCAGCGACAGGGGAGGGTCACGTGCCTGGGAGGCTGAGAGGCGGCCTTTGTCTTCCGGAGGCGAAGGGGTCAAGCAAAGCTGTAGCTTCGTCTCGTCGTGATCGGATAGGCGCAATGAGCTTGAGCGCATGATCGTGGTGCGTTTACCTGTGTCTTAATGATGTACCTTTGTGTCCTGTGGTGGTGCTTCTGCGAGCGGGACATATCTTAAGGATTGGTCCATTGGATGGGGTGCATCAGCTATGAATGAGACAGGAGCCAGTAGCAGTGCAAGGTCAGGTGACAGAACGTTTGCGTGGTCGAGTAATTGAGCGTTGGACCTGAGCATCGTCGGCATAGTCTGGAACCGTGCTGTGCAGTTGGTTTGCGTTGTCTCGTCTGCTACATCAATGAGCTGGCTGGTGTAGCTGGCCGTTGTGGTCTTATCTTTCGTCTTGTCGTCCAATAGAGACTGCGAGATAGTACTCGTTGCTATGTGCGAGACTTTAAATAGCTGTTGAGCAGCTGTTGAGAGCTGAGTGCTCTCTTGTCTGGCAGTTTCTGTTGCTTTGGAGTTCCAGGGACATGATTGCGCAGCTTCGGACGTCTTGGCATTGGGGATTGCCATGAAGTAACTCGTAAGTTCAAAGTCGGACGTCCGAAAATGCATCGAAAGACCTGTGAGGTCACCAATTGAAATACGCCCTCGTAAGGCGTGCGCGTCGTGGTGCTGGCGCGAGCGACTTAGGTTGGTGATCTGAAGGTCGTGAGATACGTTACGGCGCGGAGTGTCGGTGGAAATGACGAGTGTCTTGGTGTTAAAGGCGGTGACGCGGAGAGCATCGAAAAGCGTGTCATGCTCCAAGAGCGAAACCGCGTGATGCGGGTGGTCCGAAGTCAGTGCCAAAAGGAGTGTGGCTCGCGGCTGACCTGTCTGCAAGGTAGGGCAGATGGGCGCGTGAGCTGAGATCCCGTGGTGGAGAGTATCCGGCCTGAAATGCTTGGGGTCCAGTGCGGGAAGTCGAAAGAGGGGTCGCCGAAGGAGAGTGCAGTTGAACCAAAGGGCGATGTAAGGGTCAGTTGCCAATACACCTCAACAGCGGACATGACTTACCGATGCTATGAAGAGTGCACAAGGGTTACACGATCACGTGTGCAAAAAGTATTATATACAGCCCAATGGTAATGGCGTTGTATTTTGACAAGTGTGTTTACTTGGGTGAGGCTGAACTGGCGCGGAACGTTTGTCGGTTACGTGCGCGTTTTAACACATGGTTCTCAGGGACCCGCCTGGGCCCTGCGCTGAGAATGTTTCAAGAGTGCAAGTCGATTTGGAAACCATCCCGTGGCGTCAGAAACGTCTGGAAGGATTTAATTCGGGAATGAAAGGTATGTTCCCTATATCCTCAGAACACGACAGGCGGCAGTCTAGAACTGCACGATGAGGTAAAGTGTATAGTGCACATACCTCGGGACGCGCTAGACCATGATGATGAGCGTAGGCACAAATCAGGGACTATTGATTGTGTCGAAAGGAAGAAGAAGGGCAAGAAGAGATCACGTTCTCAACGGACGGATAAGGGTAAGAGGCAGCAGATTTCTCTGCAGGAAGATCAAAGTCATCAAAAAAGTTTGAGAAGCCAGGTGAGCTCAGCAGTAGCGGCGTAAAGAGCGAGCAATTCAGCTTCAAAAGATGAGCGGGCGAGGAGGTGCTGCGAGCGGGAGCAGTAGGAAATCATAGAGCCACCAAGCAGAAAACAATAGCCTGTGGTGGAGTGGCGGTCATCAGGGTCGTCGGCCCAGCTGGAGTCGGAATAACCACAGAGACGAAGGGTAGAATCGCGACCAAGAACAAGGGCAAGATCTTGAGTACCATTGAGATATCGGAGGTATGAGTTAAGGCGTGCCAGTGGGGTTTACCAGGATTGTCTGTAAAACGCGCACACTGATTGACGGTCCAAGTGATATCAGGGCGTGTCATAACAGAATAAACAAGACACAAACGACAATACGACGAAAAGGGATGCGTGCCATGAAGACCTGATCGGAGCCAGGTGCAGGACAATCAGCCGCAGAAAGATGAAGACCGTTGGGAGCTGGAGTCAATTCTGGGTTACTGTGGATAAAGCGATGTTCGGCGAGAATTTCGCGTAGAGCATACAGCTTGTAACTGCAAGTGTCACCAGATCCGCGGACGAAGCCACAATCGTTGACAAGGAAGCGTTCCAAATAAAGCCACCAATTGCGACAAGCTTGCTTGCAACCATACCAAGAGCGACGGAGTTTGTAAACGATTTTGGAGCCATCTGTGGGTTGGCGAGGAGCATAACTTTCGGGGGGGCAGACATAGATGTCTTTGTCAATTGGAGCTTGGATAAAAGCGGAGCTGACATCCAACTTGTGCAAATCCCAGTCATGAACAGCAACGAAGGTGAGAAAGAACCGAATGGTGACAACGTTGGCGACCGGAGAATACGTATCGTGATAATCAATGCCGTGAACCTGGGTGTAACCGCGGACAACAAGGCGAGCCTTGTACGATTTGAAGCGGCCAGATTCATACTTCTTGCGGAGGACGCACTTTAAAGTGCAGATGTTGAAAAAGTAGAAGGAACGCGAACGACAACCCAGCAACCGAGCTGACCAAGGGAATGATATTCTTTGGCGATGGCTTGTAACCAGCCAGGGCGTTCAGGATTTGTGTGAGCTAAAGCCTCGCGTAAATGAGTGGAAATGATAGCACCGTCATCAATATAAGAATATTGGGAGGTTTCTTCGGAAGCAGAGTAATGAGCGTGGACAAATTGGGGATCAACAAGGGTATGGGCGAGACAAAGGGGAAGGAAGACATAATGAACCTCTTAGCAGTCGACATTTAAAGACATAATGAACTAACAAACGAAAGCTAGAATACAGGGGGTGACAGGAGGAAACAGAATCGACATTGCGTTGTGGACGAACGCCAGAATTTGAGTTCATGGTTTCGCGAGTAGGTTCTGTTTCAGCGTAATAGGCGCTTTGGTCGACTTTGCGCGGTCGGCTCCGTTTGGCGCGACGTAATGGTGCACTTTTCGCATTGTTCGCTGATGGTTGTGGTATTGTTTCTGGGGTGATCAGTCTCTTTCTCCATTTGTGGCATTTTCTTCTTGCCCTCGCGTACACGACCCTTGTGCTTTTTCAGTTGTGTCTCAACGCACCCAACTCACCTACGACATTTGGCATGCTCGTCTTGGTCATTATAGTCCCTCTTATATCCGTCGTTTGTCTTCTCTCGCTGTTGGTGCACCGCTCTTCCCAAGTTCCGCGTCTCTTTCTTTTATCCTGCTTGTGCTTTAGGTAAAATGCATGCTGCGCATGTTGGCCATCGTAAACCACGTGAATCCACTCCAGCTCTCTTCCTGAAAACGAAATTTTGTCACGCCCACGTGCCGTTGCGCCCTATCTTATTATCCACGCTGATCTCATGTTTACCGGTGTCCCTTCTTTCATTTACCAAGACCGTGCCATCCTTACGTTTGTCGATGATCATACGCGCCGCCGCACACACTTTGCTCGACAAATGCACTCACGAACGCTCGTCAACTCGAACTTTTCGTGTGTACTGTGTTTCGACCCTTTAGCTATCGTATTGCCCTCATCTACAGATCGTGACAAATCACTAATGAGCCAATTCGAAACCTTCTGTCTGGGCACAACATCGCCATCAAACGAACACCTGCTACCATGTGACAACAGGAATGGGGCGTTACTCTAGCGATAAGGGAATGACGTGGGATACAGGATGCGTGGTGAGGTAAGTAAGGTGTCTTCCTCACATTGGTGGTGGTGTATTCTGTTGGCTGGAAGTGGTCCCCTCGTGGAGCGTGTGGGCGAGGCACCCGGCGAGCGCGCAGGTGACAAGGGGCGATGAACAGGATGGCCAGCGTCCGCGAGAGAGACGCTGGCTGCCGTGGTCTTCTTTTGGAGGTCGTGTGTGCTCCCGGTCGAAGAAGAAGAGGAAGAGGAAGAGTCCCGTTTGGTGGGGTCGGCGCGAGGGTGGAGCTCGTCGGTTTGAGCGTCGGCTCGTGCGTGGGCGCGAGCGTCTCGGTGGGCGGGCGACGGCGGAACTTGGTGGTTGGTTCGGGATCCGTCGGCTTTGCGCCGATGGGGCTTGGGCTGGGAGTGGGGTTCGGATAGGGCGCGCTGCTCGCAGTTAATGTCTGCGCGCAGTGGTCGAATCGGCGAACGACTCGCACTACGCGCAGCGTCCGTCGACGACGGCGAGGGGGCAGCACCCGCTTTGCGCCACCGCGGTCGGGGGCGTGGTTGGCGCAGTGGGTCGGCTTTGGGGAAGTCGGCGCGGTCTCGGTCGGGTGTCGTCGTCGTCCGAGGGCTCGGTCCCCGAGAGCGCAGTTCCTGGCGCCTTGACGCCGAAATCGCGGGGGTTGTCGGACTTGCCGTTTTCGGTCTTCCACGACGCCGAGTAGCCCACTCGCACCCGGCCGCAATTCTTCCGTATCGACGCACCCGTCGCGTCGCATCCGCCGTAGTTGTTTCCGCAGTCAAAGTCCTCTCGTAGCAGAACTGGATCGGTACACCCCGACGTGAAGTGCCTTGGCCCGCGCCGGGAATCTGTAGGTCGAACAGTGCGAACCGGTCGTCGTACGCCTGTCACTTCGTGCGCCGTGCCGGCGGCCCGTGACGCGGTGCCTCGAGGGCGCGTCCCAACAACATTTGTCCGAGCAGCATCACGGCGGCTACAATATGGGGCTCACATGCTTCATGTCATCCTCAGGTCCTCGTGCACTCTCCGCCCTTCCAGCGTTTTCCTCCGGACACGAGCGCTGCGAGTCGATGCCATGGCGACGACTAAAGCCGACGACGACGAAAAAGTCACATCGCATACTCTGCGCGACCGTTTCTTTACGAGTTATATGGTCTTGGGCGTCGACGCGGAAAGAGGACGGTCTTTTGCGGTCGGAGCGACTGTGCGCGACCTGCGGGCTGTACTAATAGACCGCCCTATCGGCCTCGACCCCCACTTCGTGCCCGGACGAGGCTGCGGCCAGGTCTCGCTTCAACTCACCGTCGGCTTCCAACTGCTTGGTACCTGGTATACAGGACACCGTTCGACTTCCCGTACATTACTCCTTTCGAAATAGTGCACCCAATACGCCTTTCTGCAGACGTTGTCGATACTCAACCGACGACAGCCTATGTCACGGGCGGCAACGCGGTAACGGTCGGTCAATCCTCGTCACCGACTTGTACATCGCGTCCCCACTGAAAAAAAAATCCCCCTGTCTTCTTCCTGTCTTCGCCGCGCGAACCGCCTACTAGTTCAAGATAATCCGTGTACGTACACTCTGTACGGATAATGGGACAATGACGTCGGCGGATACCGGTTGTAGAGAAGAAG